>OZ030015.1:14982456-15079956 GCA_964023405.1 Apodemus agrarius
CTGTGTACTACATGAAGTTATTACAGAAAACCACAGATGATCAAAACATAGAGCACAACTCATCATGAGGTGCCATCGCCAATGGATGTGTCTACAGCACAAGTCCTGGATGTAAGGTTTCAACAAATGCTGAAGAAGGAAGGGGGAGAAAGATTGTGAGAGCCAAGGGACCGAGAAATCTGCTATGATACTGTGTCTCCTAGTGGCAAAGATGTAATTCATTAGATGTAGAGGAGAAGGAATTGCCCAGGTGGTCAGAGAGGCTCCTGTTTGGAAAATGGAATATGCAGAGTGTATATGTGTGGTGAGGATGCCCATGTTGCTTAAGGAGCTATATTCAGTGCTACTCAGGCTGGTGCCCACAGGGATGGGCCTGGTGGCATTACTGTATTTCTAGAGACCAAGAAGCAGGCCAGGTATTCAAACCCCAGGCTAGAGCACGGGGCTCAGACCTGGGCAGCAGGCTTTCTGGCTGCTGTCTACATCAGGAGAGCAGACCCAGCAGGAGATCCCAGGAGGCAGGGTGCATGCAAAGAATGGGACAGTGAGCTGGGCCTTGGACTAAGGAAAGGGACCTGTTTGCCCCCTGAGCAGCAGCAAGAAGGCACTGTGCTGTGGCCTTTCCGGGGTCACTGTGCTGTGTCCAGCCACCACCTGCCACTGCAGCCAGGACTCCTCACCCACACCCCTGCCCTCTGATAGGGAAGGGCAAGGACTGGAGCAATCTGGTACCTGTGACTCTATCACAATGGGGGTAATGATCAGTACAAAGAGGTGCACACCAGCAACACTATCAATAGGGAGTCTGAGCAGCCAGTCCTCGCTGGGGGGGGGGTTGTTTTTATTTGGTTTGGCTGTTGCCTTGTTGGGGAGGAGATGATGACCCAGAAAATGCTTTAGAGAAGTTATCTTGAACCAGTAACATCCCCAAACATGTTTTCTTCATGCTGTGAGAAAAAAATCTGAGGTCTCCCTGTGTTTTTTATTTTGTTGTTGTTTTTTGGTTTCTTTTTGTTTTGTTTTGTTTTTTTTTTCGAGACAGGGTTCCTCTGTGTAGCCCTGGCTCTTCTGGAACTCACTCTGTAGAGCAGACTGGCCTTGAAATGAGGAATCTGAGCCAGGTGGTGGTGGTGCATGCCTGTAATCCCAGCACTCTGGGAGGCAGAGGCAGGTGGATTTCTGAGTTCGAGGCCAGCCTGGTCTACAGAGTGAGTTCCAGGACAGCCAAGGCTATACAGAGAAACCCTGTCTCGCAAAAACCAAATCCAATAAAGAAAGAAAGAAAGAAAGAAAGAAAGAAAGAAAGAAAGAAAGAAATCACGAATCTGCTTGCCTCTGCCTCCCAAAGTGCTGTCACTAGAGGCATGTGCCACCACGGCCCGGCCTCCCTGTCTTCCTATCCTAGTTTCTACTCCTGTGCTCATGCAGTTCTCCTGCCTGAGTCCGAGGGTGGCTAGGGTTACAGGCCTGGGTGAGCCCACCCAGATGTCTTTGTTTCTTTGTTTGTTTTTTTGTTTTTGTTTGTTTGTTTGTTTTTCTCCCTGCATTAGGCAGAGTTCTCTAGAAATGTCCAGGCACAGAAATGTCGATGTCCCATTCACAGAAGGTGGATCCTCTTCTTCCCTCCTGGTCCCTGGTGGATGGACCATCTCCTGCATGGCACAGCGGAATTGTGATCTGGGTACTGGTGTGAATGCATCCTTTTTGGACCTTCAAAGACATTCTAGAAACAACGGCTTCTTCAGCCACCTGAGTGCGCTTAGCCAAGTCACTGTCTCATGTATGACGAAGCATTCCTTGTCCCCTGTGTTTTGAGTCCACTCTGTCCCTGTTTTTCCCATGTCACAGAAAGTGTGTCATGCATGTGCTGTAGGAGGTGACCTCACAGCTGCATCTACCTTCTCATACCTGACAGTTTGTCTCATGTCCAGTAAGAACTGAAGGTCTGACTAATGAATGTCCAGGGTGTGTTCCTTAGCCTGAGAGGTGGCCAATGTGCAGGTTAAATCAGTTTTCTGCCTTGAATATGACTGACTTTAGGCAGCCAGAAGACACGTCCTGCCCCTGGGAAGTCCACTGAAGGCAGGGTGGAGGGTCCCATGCCACCTCTCCACAGGACAGAATCTGGTGCCGGTCCCACCTCATTCTGAGAAATTGAGTCTGGCACACAGTGCCTTAACTACGGACCTCCAGACACCTGAAGTCCCCAATCGACACACCCTGGGCATGGCTGGGCTGGGCAGGCAGGAGGTCATTGATTGAATTTCTGTGGAACAGTGCCCAGTGTGTCCTGGACATCCACTGACACTCTCATTCAGCATCATCTATAGCTCTGAACTCTCTGTGTGGATCCAGACAGGTGGCTGCCTTGTTATAGGACCAGGCCTAACCCACCTGCATCTGAGCAGAGCCTAGACAAAGACCAAATTGGAAGCCTAGGGGACGGTGATGCCTGGGGTGGGGGGCAGGCCATTGTATTGAACATATCAGTTATGCTGACTTGTGACTTCAGTTCCTATCACCTTTCTGAGAGACAAAAGCCACAGTTCTGTAAGTGATGTCGCCAAGGCCAAAGACATGGATGTGTAAGTCAATGCCATAGGCCTCCCTGGTGGAGATCCCTGAGCCTCCTCTGATGCTTGAGAATGTGTGAAGGTCTCTGACAGGTCCTCCGGCTGCAGGTGAGACTCTAGCTACCACCCAGCCCGTGACCCTTTGGAAGTGGCGTCTATAAAGCCTTTCTTTCTACTCTATTCACTGTGCACCCTTCTCTTTCCTAGTTAGCTGCACTTTCTGCAGCTTAGTGCACTTTGGCACCCAGGGGACCCCTCTTCCCATCTGCAACAAAAGGTTATATAAACATAAAAAGTACCAGGGGCTGGAGCGATGGCTCAGTGGTTAAGAGCATTGCCTGCTCTTCCAGAGGTCCTGAGTTTGATTCCCAGCAACCACATGGTGGCTCACAACCATCTATAATGGGATCTGATGCCTTCTTCTGGTGTGTCTGAAAAAAGCAACAGTGTACTCATATAGATAAAGTAAGCAAATCTTAAATAAATAAATAAATAAATAAATAAATAAATACATAAGTAAATAAAATAAAGAAAAAGAACCACTCTGGAGCCAGGTATGGTGGGGCATGCCCTGTAATCTGTGATGATGGGTAGGGACTGGGGAATGGGTTGGAGATAAGGGTGGAAACAGATGGATCAGGAGTTGAAGACCAACCTAGTTTGTAGTATGGATTTGAGAGGCCAGCCTGGGTTACATGAGAATATGAAATTTATCTCAAAGATAAAAAATAAAATGAAACAACAAAAACAATGGACAGCTGCCTTTCATATGAGGTCTATGACACCAGCTTAGCTGTAATTGTCCTTGGACACTGGGGGAGGGGCGTATATTTCTCCTGTGCCCCTGTGCACACAGGACAGCAATGTAGCTCTGGGGAGCTTTAATCAAACACTGTGAGCTTGAAAAAGCTCACAGCTGGAGACTACACTACCCTGCATCCTCAGTTCAGCAATACTCAGAGACCAGTGCCGAAGTCACGTGATCCAGAAACTTGTCCAAGGAGGCATGCATCTGCGGGCTGAAGTCTCCAGGATAGTTCCAGGCAAGAGTCACCAGCAGACAGTGGCTGAAGAACTGAGAAAGAGATCCGCCCGCCTTGCATTTATCTCTTCCCCACACTGAGCCTCGTAGGGTCCCGCATCACCCGCAGACTCAGGACTCACCTGAAAGTTAGCAGGGTCCACGCGGAGCTTGTGCGCGTGTAGATCACTGATTGCAGACAGAGAAGCAGGCAGGTCGTCCAGGTGCTGGGCAGCGAGAGTCAGTGCATCGGCCACCTTTTGGGCATGGGCTTTAACCTGGCTAGAGCCTGGCCTCAGGTCCAGGTGTGGGAAGTAGGTTTTGGTGGAGGGGAAAGCCACGAAGGTCCTGTGGGAAGATAGGGTTGGGCTCTTCGGGACCCGGAGGTCCGGAGAGCCCGCCTTCGCCCCGTATTCTGTTGGAAGATGAGCCCGAGGGCGTACCTCTCCCAGGCCTCGGTCGCGTAGATTCCGACATTGCCGCCCATCTTCTTCCAGAGAGCGAGGACTAGCCTGCGATCTGCCTGGGACAAAGCCATTTCCAATGAACTGTGGCCTCGCGCTCTGCGCCCTGGCTGAGCTCACAGACGTCCGGAAACCCAAGAGGCCGCCAGGGGGCGCTGCATCGTTCTAGTTGCCTAGGTGTTCACAGATTCTGGTTCAGCCTTGACAGTCAGCCCTCAGTCTTTCTGGGCTCCATCTCCATACAGTACATACTGTATGGACAATGGCATCTAATATGTACTAGCAGATTACAATGTATTTTGGTATCTATTTTGGCACAGTCGGCTTATCCTGCCGCCTGGGTCCTTAGGAAACACCATAGGCTTTTCTTTCTTTTTTTTTTTTTCTTTTTCTTTTTTCTTTTTTTCTTTTTTCTTTTTTTTTGGTTTTTCGAGACAGGGTTTCTCTGTGTAGTCCTGGCTGTCCTGGAGCTCACTCTGAAGACCAGGCTGGCCTCGAACTCAGAAATCCGCCTGCCTCTGCCTCCCAAGTGCTGGGATTAAAGGCATGCGCCACCAACGCCCGGCTAGGCTTTTCTTTCTTATTCATTATTGAAAGGGACTGTGAGTCATTGGTGTAGTTCTCCTTGGAGGAGCCCATACCCATACTTGGAGTTATTTTTCTCCCTGGAGCACGTCTCTTTTCGTTAAATATCGCATAGTGAAATCTACATTTAACGGGGATAGGACGATCGCTCAGCAGTTAAGAGCACTAACTACTCTTAGGAACTCTCAGAGTTCCTGGCTTAGATTCCCAACACCCACATGTCTGCACAGTTATCTTTAACTTTAGGTCAGTGGATCCAAAGCCCTCTTCTGCCTTCCACAGTCGTACAAAAGATGCACAGATATTCGTGCAGCCAAAACCCCAGACGTGTAAAAGAAAATGAAAGAGATTTCAATCGACATAAAGCTCCTTTTAATCTGGGTCTTGGGGTACAGTTACAGGTTAATCCTGGCACTCAGGAGGCAGATGCAAAAGAATCTCTGTGAGTTCAGGACCTCCCTGACCTACATTTTGTATTCCAGGCCAGCAGAGGTAAATAATGAGACCCTGGCTCTACCTAAACCACTCCACACAAAAATCCTTTTAACAAATTCCAACTTTGGGGCCTGAAAGGACGACTCAGTGGTTAAGAGAATTGGCTGCTCTTCTTGAGGTCCTGAGTTCAATTCTCAGCATCCACATGGTAGCTCACAACCATGAGTAATGGGGTCTGATGCTCTCTTCTGGTGTGCCTGAAGAGAGCAACTGTGTAGTCATATACATAAATTAAATAAATAAATCATAAAACAGTAGATTCCAACTGTTTCAAAAATATATCCTTCTCAGAGCTGTGAAAATTGACTGGATCATAGGACAGATTCTTTAGTGACAATTACCTTATGGTGCCTGTCATGTGTCTTAATGATCACAGCAGTGACGACAGTCTCAGTGAGTGTGTCATTGCTACATTAAAGATTCTCTTCTTATGTGTTTGTGTGTGCATGTGTGACTGTGCTCGGGGACCCAAGTTCTGGAACTAGAGGTATGTGGCACGAAGCCCTGTGCATTTTAGCTGTCTTTGGTGTGCACACGTCAGCGACATCCCGTCCATCCACAATGATGTGTAGTCTTCACTACTACCCATTTCCAGAAGTTTAACTCACCAGTATAGAACCTCTAGCCCACCAGCCATAATCATCCAACCTCTGTCCAAAGGTCCTGTCAACCAGGAGGCTGCTTGCTGTCCCTATAAGTCACCCATTTTTCACATTTTACAAATACAAAGCCATGCTGTGTGTGACCTTTGTTCTGTTGGTTTCTTCCACTTGACTTTTTTTTTTTTAAAGGCTCAGCCACATTGTATAAGGAATTTACTCTTTGCTGTCAATAGCTGAAGAATAGTTTTTTGTTGGAGTATGGATATACCTCAGTTAGTAGGATGCTTGTCTAGTTGTGTATGAATGTGTGTATGTGTGCATGTATGTACACACACAACCCTGAGTTGAATTCCCAAGCACTGCATAAAGTGGGCATGAAGACACAGATCTGAAATCTCAGCACTCAAGGGATGGAAACAACAGGACCAAGAGTTCCAGGGCATCCTCGGCTAGATAAAGTGTTTGAGTCCAGCCTGGGCTACATGAAGCCCTATCTGAAAGAAAGAAAGAAAGAAAGAAAGAAAGAAAGAAAGAAGAAAGAGAGAGAGAGAGAGAGAAAGGAATTTGTATGGGCTACCTGTTGCCTACCCACATGCTCATGTTATGTCTGTTTTTAGCTGTTCTTCTAGTAGATCCCACAGTGAAGTCCAAGAGGTTATTAAGGACTTTACTACCTAAGAGAACCCGTGTTAGGGATCCTCAAAGGCTGATTCTTTGGCTTCTTTGGCTCGGGGAGAAAAGGCATGGCTGTCAGTGGAGGACTTGTGAGGACCCGAAGCCCAGACTCAGAAGGCATGTGTGCGTGGGCATCCACTCTGCCTTTTGGCTCTGAACCTTGTCTTTCCTGCCCCATGGCTAAAGGGGCTAGAGGCTTCCCAACACCAAGCATGAGACCTTTGCAGACGCGGGGAACCAGGCACACAGGCTTTTTCCTACTCAGGCTTTATTCAAAGACCAAGAGGTACAGGTGCAAGGAAGGGAAGAGGGGCCTGGCCAGAAGGGAAGCCCCGCGGGAGACATCTTAACGGTACTTGGAGGTCAGCACGGTGCTCACAGAGGCAAGGAATTTGTCCAGAGAGGCGTGCACCGCGGGGGTGAAATCGGCAGGGTGGTGGCTAGCCAAGGTGACCAGCAGGCAGTGGCTCAGGAGCTGCGGAGACAGGAAGGGTCAGTCCAGAGTAGCCGCCCTGCTGCCTCTGCTCCCCTTCCTGGATCCACTGTGTTCCCTGCCCTGGGCACGGGACCCCAAGCCCTCCCTGCAGGTCCCAGATGCTCCCTGCCAGGTCCTAGCACACACCTTGAAGTTGACAGGATCCACACGCAGCTTGTGGGCGTGCAGGTCGCTCAGAGCGGACAGGGCACCGGGCAGGTCTTCCAGGTGGCCTGCAGCATTGGCCAGAGCATCAGCGACCTTCTTGCCATGACCCTTGACCTGGGCGGAGCCGTGGCTTACATCAAAGTGAGGGAAGTAGGTCTTGGTGGTGGGGAAGCTGTTGAACATCCTGTGAGAAGGAGAGAGGATCAGTGGAAAAGCCTAGTTAGGAGCTGCCCGCTGAGCGCCAGGTCTGTTTTGGATGCTGTGATCCTTACAGAAGAAGGTCCTGGTCTCACCTCTCTAGGGCCTCCGCGCCATATTCAGCGCCATGGCCACCAATCTTCCCCCAGGCAGCCTTGATGTTGGCTTTGTCGTCCGCAGAGAGCACCATGATTCCTTCCTGAGTTTATCAGAATCAGAAGTGTGTTGGACCCACAGCAAGTTGTACTTATATGCCTTTGAAGTCTAGGACACGCCCTTAGAGCGGCTCTCATTGGCTGGCTCGTCCTTGCTCCGCCCAATAATACTTGAAAGCCCCCACCCCCCAGAGTCTGTGGTTGGGGACCTGCCTCCCCTGGGTGCAGGGAATCCTTATCCCTTGCCAGGATGCTTCTTACTGCTTCCTGTGTCTCCAATGCCAGGGGTTTGGGAAGAAGTTAGGACCCCCCTGCCTCAGGCAGAGAAGCAAGTCCCTCAAAACAACCTGAGCAGTGTCCATCCCCGCCCCTCCTCCCCCTGGGTCCCAGTTTCACACTCTCCCTCCTAACCCACACCCTGTTCTGGACTCAGCCCCAGGCTTCACCCTGGTTCTGACAAAAGGATAAGATGCTGCTGACCCACAGAGGAGCTCTCTCCATGTCCTTTCTCCCTCTTCCCTCTCTCTGTCTCTTTGTCCACTCTCTCCTCCCCTGGCTCCTCCTTTCTTGTCTTTTTCTGGGACCAGGTCTCGTTCTAGTTTCCAGGCTAGCCTGGAGTCCTTTGGATCAAGTGACTGTCCCAGCTCAGCCTTCTGGGTACAGGAAACTGTGGGAGCAGGTCACCAGACTCTTCCTAAAAGTCTTGCATCTTAGCTGCCCAGTGTTGCCATGGATGGATAATGAAATGCTGAAAGCTGGTTTTGATGTCACACATGGGGAGCCTCAGGTTCTGACAAGATGAGGCAGGAGGATTGCTTGAGCCCAGGAGTTTAAGGCCAGCCCCTGCAAAGAGAGACCCCTGTGTTTATAGGAGAAGCAACCAATAAGACAGAGGCTGGGGTGTAAGGGAATAGCAGAGTGTTTGTTCCCTTTGCCTGAGGAAGGTTCTGGCTTCAGTCCCCAGCGCTGCAAAAGTAAACAGACAACAAGAGGCAGAGGCAGTGCTCAGTGGAAAGTCCTGGGCTCAGTTCTAACTTCCCTGACTTGGGGTGAGGGACACAGCAGAGGGACCAACTCCCTAACTGAGATAACAGTAAAAAAAATGTGTCTGGAGAATCTAAATGGCTATCCATTCACTCTTTGGCCTCTCTTCCCCTCTCTCTCCCTCTGCCTCCATCTCCATCTCTCTCTCTCTCTCTCTCTCTCTCTCTCTCTCTCTCTCTCTTTCTTCCTCTCAGTCCCCCCCCCTCGTTCTTTGATCTTTTTGCTTGGAACAGTTGTTTATATAGCCCAATCTCGTCTTTACATCCCACATTGTGGTAGCCAGACTTGAACTTTTTTCCTTCTTTTGTGCTTCCATTGATTTTGAACTTCGGATCTTCCTGCTTCTGACTCTCGTGTTTTGGGGTTACAGTTGTGCCCCCCAAACAGCTAGCTTTAGTTTCCTCGAGGCTGGACTAGCCCTTGAAGTTCTTATTCAACCTGCCATGGAATTTTCTCAGTTTCCATGTTAGCTGACACCATTACCCTGACGATTTCTTTTGCTTAGCTCTGTGTTTAGCTGGTTTGGGCCAGTTCAGTGAGAGTTTAGCAGAGTTGGCACATCTTAGGACTTTCCTCCTCAGGCTGCTGAGAGAAGCAGCCCGGGAAGCCTGGCCCTCCCAGGGTTAGGGATTTTCCTGTTCCTCTTGCTCCCCTCTCCTGTTGCAGCTGCAGAAAAGTCTTTCAGCCCAAACAGTAGAACCAGAGTTAAAGCTGACAAGCTGGTGACACAGAGAGCCCAGACAGATAGGTCACCACCCAGACAGATTTTATTCAGGACTTGCAGGCGTGAAATGGAACGAGGGACTGGGAGGGCTGGTGTCCTGTTCTTTTTTCTTTTTTTTTTTTAAAGGTTTATTACTTATTTTATGTATATAAATACACTGTAGCTATTTTTGGACACATCAGAAGAGGGAGTCATATCTCATCACAGATGGTTGTGAGGCACCATTTGGTTGCTAGGATTTGAACTCAGAACCTCAGGAAGAAAAGTCAGTGATCTTAACCGCTGAGCCATCTCTCCAGCCCCAGGTGTCCTGTTCTTAAGGTTCTGGTTTAATCGCATCTGGAGGTCAGTGCCTTAGCCAAAGGTCCCAAAAAGCATCCAGAGTGAAGCCACCTCTGGGGTGACTTCATCTGGCTGGAGGCTGACATCATCAGATGCTATGGAAAGAGGCCCTGTCGGCCATCTGTCAGGGACAGCAGAGAGCTCCTCCATTCATTTTCTAGAACCCGTGGGGTTGGGTTCAAGTTCTGGGACCTCCACCCCTTTATCTTTCTGAACCCTGCCTGCTTGCTGCCCTTGAAGCTGGCCTGGGACACGCCCAGCTGGAGGACTCGTAGTTCACTCAGCGCTGACAAGAGAGTGGGGAAATGGCTCATTTGGTTCACTTTGTGGCATAGCGCATGCACTGCCTTTATGCCTTGGGTCTTGCCTTAGACAGAGTCAGGGGTCTGGTCATTGTTGGGGAGGTAGGTCCTGAGGAAATTCCTGAACATCCTATGGAGAGAAGTGGTGGTGGTGGGTAAAGGGGGTTGGGAAAGGTTGGGTGAGTACAATTAGGGACTGCAAACAGGACTGAGGGGTAGTGTTTGCTGTTCAACCCAGGAGGTAGAGCAAAGGAGAGGGCAGGAGAGGGCCTAACAATACTCAGCCCCGTGCCTTTCTACCCTGTCCCAGATAGCCCCAATGTTATCACCAACAGAGAGAAACACAGCGGGTTCTTCCTGAGTCTGTGTCTGAATGGATGTGTGGACTTCGATGCCCTGAGTTCATTGATCTGGGAAGGTGCCTTCCTGGGACCGTCTAGCTGGGTGGGGTCAGGGCCTGATTATGCTCCCATGATTGCTATCATTAAATCTCTCAGTACTGTTCTTGTTGTAAGCTATCATCCATGTCTTGTGGTTCTCACACAGTTTCTAGAAACTTCTTCTTTTTTTGTTTGTTTGTTTGTTTGTTTGTTTGTTTTTTCGAGACAGGGTTTCTCTGTGTAGCCCTGGCTGTCCTGAAACTCACTCTGTAGACCAGGCTGGCCTTGAACTCAGAAATCTGCCTGCCTCTGCCTCCCAATTGCTGGGATTAAAGGCGTGCGGCACCACTGCCCGGCTTCTAGAAACTTCTAAATGCACAATCCAACCTTATAGGACCCAGACCCGGACTGGCTTGGGAGCTGGGGGAAGAATACAATATTTAAAATTTTAAATGACAATGCTTGTTTGCTTGATGGATTGTGTGTGTGTGTGTGTGTGTGTGTGTATACACCCGTGTGCAAAGGCACACGTTTGGGAGTCAGAGAACGACTTGTGAGAGTCATTCTTTCCTTCTGTCATGGCAGTCTTGGGATTTAATTTCAGTCAGCAGGCTTCATGATAAGTGCTTTTACTGGCTCAGCCAGTCCACTGGCATGCAATCTCATATGCCATCTTGTATGGTATTTTCCCAAGGACTAAAGCTGTCACTTGTCCGTGTAAACAATGGCGGCGTGTGAAGCTTCCCTCCTCCCTCAGCTCAGCTATGGCTCAGGCCCTCCGCACCAGCTACTGGGGTTCAGGGGGCCACAGGGCATCGCTTGTCAGATCTGGCGTCGTGCCAGGCCAGGTCTAGCGCTCCCTACCCAGATGGGATGCTGTCCTGGAGACTGAGCGTATTCAGTGTTTACAAAGCTCTAGAATCCTGATCTCTTTAGCCTTTGTTCTATGCCCCCTAGCCAGCCTGGGAGAGTGAAGACAGGACTTGGGTGAGGACACCCCATGGAAGGGGGGCCCCCGAAGCTTGAGTGTCCAGGTTGGGGTGGGGAGCTACTGTCAGGTGTCTACCGTGCACTGTGACCTAAAGCCTAGTGTGCTCACAGTTTCCCTCTCTATAGATCAGACATGCACAGAACTAACCAGCTTGTCAGTGGGATCTGCCCGACCCATTTGGCCACCAGCAACCCCCAACTCTCCCTATGCTGTACACAGTTCAGAGAAAGAGGATACCTGCTCTCCCGTCAAGGTCTGCTGCAGAGAGAGCACACCAGGAAGGAAGAGGAGTGGGGGCCTGGGCCTGCCCAACCCTACCAGGCTTCAGGTTATACACTTGATCCCAGGGGCTTGGTTCCATATTTGTTTGCAAGAGTCCAGGGGATTGGCTCCTAGAAGCCCCAACAAAGGAGAGCGAAGTGTTTGGGAATGGTATGATGCCCCTTGGGGCCAGATTTGTCTTGGAAAAGAATACACTCCCCTGCCCCCACCCAAGCTCTTCCTCTGCCCCAAGACACTCCAGGGACACAGGAAGGCAAACCTTCAGTGGGCCTTTAAGAATTCTAGGAGACTCTCCGTGGGATACTGAGCGTCTTTCCCCAGCGGCAGAGAGGGAACCCTGTCTAGCTCTCCAAAAAGTCACACGCTGTTGTGAAACCTCTGCTAATCGATGTGCACAGATCAAGGCCTGAGAGGTAGCACGATTTCTCTCCCAGCACCAGAGAACTTGTCCCGGTCCGCCTGCATCTCCACAGAGAATTCACCCTGCAGACGGGAGGCCAGTACCACCCCAGAACACGAGTAGCAGTTAGAGGAAGAGAGCCGGGTCCGCGGTCCAGCCACTAACTCTACTCGAAAAGGCCCAGCCACAGTCTGGATCCCGTAAGTCGGCTGGATAGGTTCACAGGAAAGCCGGCGGGGTCCACCTGAAAGCACCAGGGCTTGTAAGATCTGCACATGGGCGGTCCCGATGCTGCGTTGCCACATCCCTGTGGCCAGCAGGCACCGCCTGGGGGTTAGCTGCAGCGGCTCTCCTAACTAAACAGGCATTCGGTTGTGGGAAATCTTGGTCTTTGTGAATTGCCCACCTGAGCAGGGCAGCCATGTGGTTCCCTCTAACTGTAGCACTACCAAATGCCCTGGGAAACCTTAGGCGAGCCTTGTGCCCCACATCCCTCCCTGACATGGTGAGGCTGGTCCCCGGCTGATCCCTGGGGACCACTTGTCACCTCCATGCAAGTAGCAGCTGCCCCCCTTGGTGGCAGGCAGTCAGGTGCAATGTGGCCACAGTCTCGGGTGCTGAGTTTGGCACAGGAGTGGAGCACTCTGGGGGCCTCTTCAGACTGTGCTCCCCTACCCGGGCCGCCCTGAATCGCTGAACTCGGCAGGGACACAGAGCCCCACACCTGTCCGCAGAAACATGCCCAGAGAGAGGCCAAAGGATGGGCTTCCGTCATAGACCCAGTCCTGTGCATGCGCAGAACCAGTAATGACTCCTGTGGAGGCAGTTACTGAAGTCCTCTATCCTTTAGGGACAGGGACACCCCCTACCTGCCAAGGCGGCAGAAGTTATGACGTCAGACTCTGAGGAAATCCTGACACCCACCCACCACACCGTGCGAAGCCATTTGGGAAGGCGAGGAGCACTCCAGCTGTAGGTCTGACTGACTGTGGGCTGCTCTGCTTCCTGCCCGCTGAGACTCTGGGGCAGGAAGTCCTGACCCTCCCCCAACCACCTTAGGACTGTCATCTAGGCAGTGAGGTAACCCGCAGTGTTCCTACCAACCCCCAGTGCATCCCCCCGCAATGTCCCCATCCCTGTTTCCCTCCGAGACCGAATACACAGGACCAGTTATTTCCTTCTTCAACCATTTATTGGGGATTCTGAGTAAGGCCTTTGGGATGGCTCAATGAAGGGGAGGAGAGAGGTCGTAGCTGGTCTTGGGGGTCCTGGAGGTGTCGCTTAGCGGTACTTCTCAGTCAGGATGGAAGACAGGATGGACATGAACTTGTCCCAGGCTTCGTGGACCTCAGCGGAGAAGTCGGCCGGAAAGCGTGCGGCCATTGTGACCAGCAGGCAGTGGGACAGGAGCTGCGGAGGGAAGGGAGGTTGAGCGCTCGGTGCAGGGGAGACCCCTCCCGCTTTTCTCCCTTGGCAGCTCCTCTGCTGACCTCGCCCTCCATTCTCGCAAACCCACCTTGAAGTTGACGGGATCCACACGCAGGATGTAGGCGTGCAGCTCGCTCAGCTTAGTCAAAGCCCCTGAGAGGTTGTCGATGTTCTTAACCGCGTCACCCACGGCGTTCAAGATCTTGGAGCCGTGGGCACGCAACTGCTGCGACCCGTGGTGCAGGTCGAAGTGCGGGAAGTAGGTCTTCGTCTGGGGGTAGCTGCAGAACAGCCTGGGGGGTCGGGAGAAAGCGTTAGTTTTACAAGTGTTGGTTAGGGGGAGGGCTAGGACCCTGGCTCTTGGATTGGGCTTAAAATATAAGGGATGCACAAATTTAAAGACCTATTAGACAGAAAACAAAATAGTATTTTACATAGAGTTTAAGGAATGAAATGCAAAAAAAAAAAAAAAAAAGTACATTGAATAATACAAAAAAACATTTGGAGTGATGGATCACTGGTAACGAGCACTTACTGTCCTGAAGAGAGCTCACAACAACTGTTGGCAACAAAGGTACCAGGGATTCTGATGCCTCTAGCTTCTGCTAGGACCTAAGTGCTCTCTCTCTCTCTTTGCCCCCCCCCACCCTCTCTCTCTCTCACACACACTAAATCTTTTTAAAACAACCCCAAGAGTGATGTTACTATTTCCTCTTGCACAAGGCTCCGCATGGTGAGACCCTGTATTGCTCCCTGGCCTGTAGCTCATTCATTCATTCATTCATTCATTCATCCATCCATCCATTCCTGTTCATTCAACAAATTCCTGAGGAGCCACATGGAAGACTCTGGTGGGGTCTGTGACTGCCAGTCCACCTCCTCTGGTAGCCTGTCTGCCCGCCTGGACCCCTCCTCACGAGCTCTGATCTCTCAGTCCTCTCCACGGTTTCCTTACTGCCTCTGTCCTTACTGTCCTGACCATACTCCTCATGACCCCTCCTCAGCGGCTTCTCCTCACTAACTTCTGGTTGTCACTTTGGTTTTACCCGTCCCTCTTCTGACCCGCTTACTCAAGCCCTGGTGCCTGGACTTACCTCTCCAGAGTCTCAGTGCCAATGGGCTCAGCCTGAGGCGCCATCTTCTCCCACATGGACAAGATGATAGCTCTCTCATTCTTCATCAGAGACATGGTGGCAGTGGTGAGGTCTGGAGGCTGTGTTGGAGCTGAATGCACCTGAGACTGGCCTGATGGTGCTTGTCCCCAGTGGCTCCTTATATACGCATGGTCAGGGGCCTGTCAGGCTGTAGCCTCTGGTTAGGAGAGGGGAGGGGGCTTGCAGGGTGGAGCCTGTTATCAGAGCCAGCAACAATGGGAATCAGGGCCTGGAGGGGCTGTAAGGGCAAGTGCTATCGCTCCTGCCCACCCCCCATGGCCTTACGAGGGGTGTTGGTCTTAGTCCCACACAGAGTCCAGGAGAGATAGGGGCCCAGACATGTCAGGAGGTCAGTCCTGTGTCCAGATCTGCACTGTCCTTTCTAATTTCAGAATCACAAATTGTCTGTGCCATCCCCGTCGCCTAATTTCTGTGACTCTTAAGCTCCCTCCAAGGAAGCAGTCACCCCTCTCACTTAGCCCTGAGGGAAGATCATGGAAGTCCACTCTCACCAGGAGGAAGTGATGGGCTAACAAAAGAAAACAGTCTCCAGCTGGCCCTCCATGCCAGCCAGCGTACAAGGACATGCACGATTCTTTTAGTTTTCATCTTAGCATGGAGTCAGGTTGATTTGCTCATTGTCCTGGATTGACACATATGTAGATCTATGTAGCCCCACCATCCCATAAACTCCACAGCCACCCATTTGGAGCCCTCTCTTCCTCTTGCCCCTAACCTAAGCCATGCTAATTCATCCTTTAAAAAAAAATATGTGTAACTGGAATCATACCATATCGCACCCTTTTTCCTTGCATAATATTCTGTAGATCCATCTGCTTCCGTATTTACCAGTATTTGGCTACTTTTTATCCTTCATCCACATTCATAGAGAGGTCTCTGCTTGAGCTTACAATTCAATTTCTTTGTATCTGTGTCTGCTGATACATCTGTACCAAGAGCAGAATTCCTGGCATATGCAAAGTGTATATTTAACCTTACAGAGAATTGCCAAGCCGTTTCCACAAGTGTCTTTCCTGTTTTATGTTCCTATGTAGCAATGCCAGCGTTTTTGAGTCTTAGCTATTTGACAGGTAAGAACCGTCGTAGCACTGTAGCTGAAAACCGCATTTTCCCAACAGCCAGTGATGGGTGCCTATGTGCAGTCTTTGGTATTGTCTCTGCTCAAGCACTTTGTCTACCTATAAAAGGTTCCTTGTGCACATTTCAACTGGGCCATTTTCTTACTAGTGATTTATGGACATTCTGTGCATAATCTGGATGCATTTTGGGGGGCGGTCAGATATGCTATTTGCAAATGCCTTCTACTAGGTTTACATTTTTCAGTTCATCTTTAATTTTTTCACGTATCATTTATTTGTTTTGTGTGTGAAGGGCACACATGTGATATATGGAGCCCAGAGGACTGCTATCTCACGCTGTTAAGCTTTCTTTTAAGGGCCTCTTCCCACTACGGTATCTCACCCAGTCCCCAGTTCATCTTAATAGTCCTTTTTACAGAGTCAACGTTTTAATTTGGATCAAATCTAATTAATCAAGCTTCTATTTTGGAACTCATTCTTTTTGGGGTGGGCTTAGTGGAAAATGATTTTAATGTCAACACACAGGAGGCAGAGTTAGAGTCCTGGTGAGCCCGAGGGCAGCCTGGTCTACACAGCGAGTCCCAGGTCAGCCAGGGCTTCAGAGTGAGACCCTATGTAAAAATTAAGTGGGAGAAAGAGCTCCACTCTGTCTCTTGAGTCAAGGTCTTACTGTACAGCATTGGCTGCCCTTGAACCTGCTATGTAGACCAGGCTGGCTCTTTTAGATCTGCCTGTTTCTACTTCCCTAGCGCTGGGGTTAAAGGTGTGGGTCAGGTCATCCTGCCCAGCTTAAGGAAGAATTCTTTTATAAAGTCATGCCTAAGAATTTGCTGCCTAACTGCAAAAAACAAGGATTTTTATCTATATTTTCTTCTAAAAGTTTCATGCTTGTTTTATATTTGCATAGGTGATTCATTTTGAGAGATAATTTTTTTTTTTTGAGACAGGGTTTCTCTGTGTAGCCCTGGCTGTCCTGGAACTCACTCTGTAGACCAGGCTGGCCTCAAACTCAGAAATCCGCCTGCCTCTGCCTCCCAAGTGCTGGGATTAAAGGCGTGTGCCACCACCACCCAGCTGAGAGATAATTCTTGTATGAAGTGTGAGGGTTAGGCCCATGCTATTTATTTATTTATTTATTTATTTATTTATTTATTGTCCATAGATGTCTGTTCCACAGTTAATCGTTGCAGACTCCTAGGTCTCCATTAAATGCACTTCTTATGATGACTGGCAACAAAGGTTGTTCAGGGCACAGGGCATATGTGCTACCTAGCACATGTGAGGCTCTGAATTCTGTCCTCGGCTGTACACGTCCCCCACCCCATGCTAATTAGCTGTCGCTTCTCTGCATCTTGGCCAAGACAGAGTGTAAACATCAATTAGCCACATTTTCATTACATTTCAATTATTTATTGTGCCATGACATACTATAGCTTTAAAGCTTAAAGGTGGCAATATCCTGCAGAATGAGAGAAATACTTTTTATTTACTAATGGATTTTATTATTTTATTTTATTTTATTGAGACAGGGTTTTTCTTTGTAGCCTTGTTTGTCTTGGAACTCATTCTGTAGACCAGGCTGACCTCAAACTCACTGCCTCTCTGCCTCTGCCTCTGCCTCTGCCTTCTGAGTGCTGGGATTAATGGTGTATGACACCACTGCTTGGCAAAAGTTATCCAAAGTATGTTTTGTTTTTTTTTTGTCATTTTTATTGTTTTTTTTTTGTTTTTGTGTTTTGGATTTGTTTTTTTGAGACAGGGTTTCTCTGTGTAGGCCTGGCTGTCCTGGAACTCACTCTGTAGACCAGGCTGGCCTCGAACTCAGAAATCCGCCTGCCTCTGCCTCCCAAGTGCTGGGATTACAGGTGTGAGCCACCAACGCCCGTTTTTTTTTTTTTTTTTTTTGTTGTTGTTGTTGTTTTTGTTTTTTTTTTTGTTTTTTTTTTTTTTGAGACAGGGTTTCTCTGTATAGCCCTGGCTGTCCTGGAACTCACTCTGTAGACCAGGCTGGCCTCGAACTCAGAAATCCGCCTGCCTCTGCCTCCCAAGTGCTGGGATTAAAGGCGTGCGCCACCACCGCCCAGCTAACCAAAGTATGTTTTTAAAATTATAACTTGGGAGGGAAGGCTGGAAAGATGGCTCAGTGATTAAGGGCACTGACTGCTCTTCCAGAGGGCCTGGGTTCAAATCCCAGCAACCACATAGTGGCTCACAATTTGTTGTAACTCCAAGCTCTGACACTCCCACATAGACACACATGCAGGTGAAACACCAATGAACATAAAATAAAGGTAAATGAACTTTTAAAAATCATAAACAGAGAGAAGTAATTGTAAAAGGAGCAAAAACTTAACCAGCTTTTGGTTTTTTGAGACAGGGTTTCTCTGTGTAGCCCGGGCTGTCCTGGAACTCACTCTGTAGAGCAGGCTGGCCTCGAACTCAGAAATCCACCTGCCTCTGCCTCCCAAGTGCTGGGATTACAGGCGTGCGCCACCATGCCCAGCAGGATTGTAACTTTTAAAAAACTGATTTCTTTCACTTAGCATGATACTCCATTGATTCTTCATTGTGTCAGTTGGTTCCTTTGTGTTTATTCTTTTATTTATATTTATTATTTTTATTTCTCCCTCCCTCCCTCTCTCTCTCTCTCTCTCTCTCTCTCTCTCTCTCTCTCTCTCTCTCTGTGTGTGTGTGTGTGTGTGTGTGTGTGTGTGTGTGTGTGTGAGAGAGAGAGAGAGAGAGAGAGAGAGAGAGAGAGAGAGAGAGAGAGAGAGAGAGATTGTATACCATGTATGTGTAACTGCAAAGGTCTGGTGACCCCAGATCCTTCAGAGTTCAGAGTTGCAGGTGAGCCACTGGTATGAGTGCTAGAAATCCAAACTCAGAGCCTCTGGGGGGGGTGGTTAGCATGTGCTCTTAACCCCTGAGCCATCTCTCCAGAGTCTTTTTTATTTGTCAGCGTGTGTACAGCTGTTTATCTGTTTATTAGCTAATGGATTTTTGACTATTTTTTCCAAAGGAAATAATCAACACCAGACATGATGATGACTGTGATCCCAGCTTTTGGGAGGCAAAGTGATGTAGACTGTCACACTCTGGAGGCTGGGCTACACAGTAAGTTCTGCAAGCTAACCTGAGTTACAGTGTGAGACATTGTATCAAAGCCAAACAGACAAATGTTGTATACACTGGGCTGGAGAGATGGCTCAGCCTAAGAGCACTGGCTGCTCTTCCAGAGGTCCTGAGTTCAACAACCACATGGTGGCTCACAACTATCTGTAATGGGATTCAATTTCCTCTTCTGGTGTGTTTGAAGACAGTGACAGTATACTCAGATACATAAAATAAATCTTAAAAAAATAAAGATTTAAAAATGCTGTATATACACTTCACAGTTACTAGGGTGGCCATAATTAAAATACAAGATAAAGCCAAGGTGGTAGCACAAGACTTTAGTCCCAACACTTGTGGGGAGGCAGAGGCAGGCAGATCTCTGAGGAGTTCCAGGCCAGCCTGGTCTGCAGAATGAGTTCCAAGACAGCCAGAGCTACACAGAGAAACCCTGTATTGAAAAACAAACAAACAAGCAAACAAGCAAGCAAATAGACAAATAAAATGCTAGAGAAGATGTAAAGAGTTGCAGTCTGGATAAGATGCAACGGGGAGAAGGAAGGTGCACACTGGGAAGGTTGGAAGGTCCTCAGAAAGTCAAAGGCTGTGTGCAGGGTGTGGTGGCACACACCTTCAATCCCAGCCCATGGGAGGCAGAGGCAGGGAGATCTTACTTAGCTTGAGACCAGCCTGATCTATGTAGGGGGTCCCAGGGCAGGCTATCCTATGTAGAAAGATCCAGTTAATCAATCAATCAATCAATCAATCAATCAATCAATCAATGGATAGAGAAATGGACAGCCAGCCAGCCAGATAGATCGGTAAAAGTTATAGGTGGTCTTACCATATGGTCTTGTTGTATTTCCCTTACTGCATACACACTCAGGAGAAACAAAACATGGGAGTGGGTTCAGAGCAAGAGCATCGCTGTAGGCTGTTTCTTTCAAATACAACAACCATTCTCTTTTGATCCTTTAGAACAGCCAATAAACCACAGGAAGTCAGTTCTTTAGGCCTCTCTTGAGACCATCAGCTGTAGTGTAACCAACCTCTGGCCTTCTCTCAGAGCCATTGCAACAATGTCATCCATCACACCGTGAATGGAAATAACCCAAATGTCCTTTCTTCTCCCTCCCTCCTCTCTCCACCACAACTCTGACCTGGCCTCATGTATCCCAGGCTAGCCTCAAACTTCCTAGGTAGCCATGGATGACCCTGGACTTCGGCTCCTTCTGCCTCTACCTCCTGCGTGTTGAGATTGCATCACAATCAGTTTGTGTGGGGCTGGGCACTGGAGCCAGGGCTTCCTGCATGCTAGGCAAGCACGTTCCCAACTGAGCTGCAGCCCGGTCCTGACACATGCGCTTTCAACGTTAGAGAAAGATCGGGGAACTTTTCCACATGATGGGCAATCTACATTTCTGCTGCTGGCCTGAGTTTCCCACCCCAACATCTGGCACAGCTGGTAGTAGTGTTATTTATTTATTTAGGGTTTTTTTTGTTTTTGTTTTTGTTTTTTTGTAGCCCTGGCTGTCCTGGAACTGACTCTGTAGACCAGGCTGGCCTCGAACTCAGAAATCTGCCTGCCTCTGCCTCCCAGAGTGCTAGGATTACAGGCGTGCGCCACCACCGCCCAGCCAGTAATGTCCTTTAATTTAGCCTTTCTGGTTAGGACGCAGTGATTCTCTTGTGGTTTCCATTTCCTTTCCCAGTGGTAAGTGAGACCGTGCCCCTTTTCACGATGTCACTGACTACTGGATTTCCTCTTTCTGAAGTATCTAGATGCTTATTTTTCTGTTGTGCTGGTCTTATTGATGTGTCGGAATTTGAAAAATAGTATGGATATAATTTCTTTGTCAGTTTTGGCGTTTTATCTCCCCCCAACACTGCAGTGTGTAGTGCCTCTCCTAGCACTGGAAATCAAACTTCGAGCCTTGTACGCACTAAGCAGACACTCTACACTGAGATACATCTCCAACCCTCCCTCATCCTGTGGTGAGTAATGGTGAGCAGTTTGTAAATATCTTTTTTTTGGTTTTTGTTTTTTATTTTTATTCTTTTTTTATTTTAAGATTTATTTATTTATTATATCTAAGTACACTGTAGCTGTCTTCAGACACAACAGAAGAGGGCGTCAGATTTCATTACGGATGGTTGCGAGCCACCACGTGGTTGCTGGGGTTTGAACTCTGGACCTTCGGAAGAGCAGTCAGTGCCCTCAACAGGTAAGCCATCTCTCCAGCCCTGTTTTTTTTTTTTTTTTTTTTGTTTTGTTTTGTTTTTGTTTTTTTGGATTTTTTTTTTCTGAGTCTGGGTTTCTCTGTATAGCCCTGGCTGTCCTGGAACTCACTCTGTAGACCAGGCTGGCCTCAAACTCAGAAATCTGCCTGCTTCTGCCTCCCTGAGTGCTGGGATTACAGGCGTGCTCCATCACTGCCCGGCCCTGTTTTTGTTTTTTGTTTGTTTGTTTTGTTTTGTTTTGTTTTGTTTTGTTTTGAGAGGCAGGGGTTTGCTGTGTAGCCCTGGCTGTCCTGGAACTTGTAGATCAGGCTATTCTCAAGTTCACAGAGCTCCTCCTGCCTCTGCCTCCCCAGTGCTGGGATTAAAGGCGTGCGCCACCAATGCTTGGCAAGTTTGTCATCTTAAACTAAAGAGTAGTGGCATATGGTTGTGGTACCTTCCAGTTGTGGAGTTTGAGGCAGGAGGATTATTGTGGGTTTGCAGTCAGGCTAAGCTATATAGTGTCTCAGGGTTGCTGATATGTGCAGATATGCACCTCCAGGCCTTGCTGCTTATGCTATTTTTTTTTTTATTTATTCCCCTTAGATTTTTGGAGAGACAGGGTTTTGTTTACCTAGTCCCAAGCTCAATATATAACCAAGGATGATTTTTAATTTCTGACTCCCCAATCTTAAATAAAACCAGAATAAAAAATATACAAAATAAAGTAAAATAAAGAGTAGCTGGGTGCAGTGGCACACACCTTTGATCCCGGCACTCAGGGGGCAGAGGCAGGCGGAGCTCTGTGAGTTCAAGGCCAGCCTGGTCTACAGTGTGAGCTCCAGAACAACCAGGGCTACAGAGAGAAACTCTGTTTTAAAACAAAACAAACGAACAAAGATAATAAAAGCATGCCCCAATATCAGGATTAGGAGATAGTCTAAGCACATTTTTAAAAGCTTTGTAGTGCCATCCTATGTATGTGACGACAGTTTGTACTGGATTCTTTTGTGTGACACGGATCAATGACATTTATCAGGTGTTTTCTAAGTTCCTCCCACGGCACAAAACTGTGCTGCATCCTCAACCATCAGGGCCGCTCTGTAAGAGCAGCTCTGCCATTGGGGGGTTTTGTTTTCTTTTGATTTTTTTTTTGTTTTTTTTGTTTTTGTTTTTGTTTTTGTTTGTTTTTGTTTTTTTTTTTTTTGGATTTGTTTTTTTCGAGACAGGGTTTCTCTGTGTAGTCCTGGCTGTCCTGGAACTCACTCTGTAGCCAGGCTGGCCTCGAACTCAGAAATCCGCCTGCCTCTGCCTCCCAGAGTGCTGGGATTACAAGTGTGCACCACCGTCCGGCTGATTTTGTTTTGTTTTTTTTTTTTTGGTTTTCCGAGACAGGGTTTCTCTGTGTAGTCCTGGCTGTCCTGGAACTCACTCTGTAGACCAGGCTGGCCTTGAACTCAGAAATCCACCTGCCTCTGCCTCCCAAGTGCTGGGATTACAGGCGTGCGCCACTGGTTTTGTTTTGTTTTAAGGCAAAGGCACAGACACTCAAGGAGATTATAAACAGTGCCTGTGGTTCCAACAGAGGAGGGAACTAGCTGAGTGATTTGCTGTGGGCTGGGATGCTGACTGGATAGAGGCCATCTTGGCTTCTCAACCGGTGGAGCCTAGGCCTATGCGGAGGCCAGGATGCTGGAGTTGCTGATCTGTCGTCAGAACTGCAGGCTCCAGGCACATGTTGAACTTGAGCAGTTTGACTCAGATGGGATGTGTCTGTTCAATCAAGTAGAAGAAACCAGACTAGGGGAGGTGGGGGGTCTGCAGATTCCCCAAGAAAGGTGACCAGGGAAGGCAAATCAACCTTGTCCGCTCAGTTTCACCGGTTAAACCTTTCTGAGGAAGAAGACTCAGTGTGATGAAGGATCATCTCTAGCCATAAGATTCAGGACTGGGCAGAGAGTTTAAAACCATTTGTTGTAGACAAGTGCTCTTTCCTGGAAAGGAACGCTCAGGGGAGAAGGTGGCTCCCAGATAGTGTCTGTGAGCCCCACCCAGCCCTTGGCCTGAACAAGTGACAGGGCAGATAAGGCCTGGCATCCATATGGTTTCCTACTCTGCCCAAGGGAGACCTTGAGGGCTGGGGAGCAAGGGTCCAAAGTTTCAGTTTCCAAAAGCCTACTTCTGCAGAGGAGGGCTGGAACCCACAGTATTTTACATTTGAAACGAGGCCTCGACTCTGTAAGACTTTAACCTCAGAGTCTGAGGCTATGCCCTGCAGAACTCAGGCTGGCCCTGCTTCTTCACAAGAAGTGTCAAGTCCAGCTTCTGCTGGGGAAACGGGGGTCCCTAGTGGAGTCCACTGATCCACAGGTCACGCACGGTGTGACCCTCAGTTTTGATTTCTGTAATAGCTGATGAGATTTCTTCGCAGTGATGTGAACACCTTGGGAGTTGAGGTCATGCTCCTGAGGCTCACTAGTCCTGAGTTCTCCCGGTCCAGTGCTGTCAATATTGGTGAGGCAGCCTGGGAGGGAAGTACCTGGACTCTGTAGTCTAGGATCTCGTCATTTCCCCACACTCATCATTATTACCACGGCTGTTTCAGAGCTAGCGGTGGTAGCAACGATTGAACCCAGGGCCTTGTACATGACGGCCACATGCTTGCTAGTAACTGCTCGGTCAGTAGCAAACACCGTCTCTTTCCCTTTTGAGAAGTCCTCAATGAGCTGTCCTGCCTGACTTTAACTTTCTATCTTGCTACTCTAGTCTGCATAGTAGTTGGAAATCCAGATTTCCACCACTGAGCCTGGCTGTGTCACTATTAATTATATAGAAAATTATACTGTGAATCCTCCTGTGAAGGTTGCTGGCAAAAAAAAAAAAAAAAAAAAAAAAAGGGTCTTGGAGATCATAGCTGGGGAAACACCGGACTCCCTTTTTAGGCCTTCCTGTCCTAGAGATGAGCACTGGAGTCCAAAGGCTCTGGACCACAGCTCTTCCTGGCTCAAGTGCCCGGGGCCTCTGCACTCCCTGCTGTTTCCGCGGGATGGTCCCACGACCCATCCCAGGCCCCTGGTTCCATACCCCCCTCTGCTTCCCTCCACCACGTCCTTCCTACTCCTGACCCTAATTTCCACTCTAGGGATCCCCCGGCTGGGAAACAAGGGAGACCTCACTAACATCACACAGCACTCAGATCACACGTGACTGGAATAAAGACTTGCGAAATGAATCAGAGGGCACCACCCCTTTCCCATCCCGCATCCAAACCATCAAAGGGCAAACACACGTGCTGTTCTCAGACACTGGCAAATATTCAAACGCTACCTTCTCGTTGAGTAATAGTTGGGGGGGGAAAATGAAATACAACTATTTGCCTCTCTTTGTAAAGTTTGGACACGTTATTGTTGCGTCATGCACAGGCTGGTACGATCCCGACCACCGGCCCTGCCTTTCCCATATTTCTAAGTTTATACGCTCAGGTCCAATCAAGTGTATGACTTTAAACTGCACACAGGTTCCCTTAGCGAGGAACCAGAGCTCCGCCAACGCGCGGCGCCTGCGCAGCCCGCCGTTCGGGCATGCGCCCGGGGCTGTGCAGCGCCGCTCGGCGAAGTCTCGCGAGAGAGTGAGCGCCGTGGCCCGGCCGCCGGCTTCCTCTGTGTCCCCGAGGGCCCGGCGCCTGCCTTCGGCTCCCGCCTTCTGCGTCGGCTCCCTCCTCGCGCGTTCCCCTCAGGAGCACGCCCGGGCTCCCGCAGGATGGGGGACAACACCAGCCCCATCAGTGTGATCCTGGTGAGCTCGGGCAGCAGGGGCAATAAGCTGCTCTTCAGGTACCCCTTCCAGAGGAGCCAGGAGCACCCCGCGTCCCAGACAAGTAAGTGGCGCCTGGCGGCCACCCGCCCCGCCACGCGCGGTGCACAGTGCGGAGGAGGAGGAGGAGGAGGAGCGGGGCCGCGGCGCGACTCCGGAGTCTCCAGCTCGTGAAACTAAAAATGCGTTCAGAATTGCCATCTCCAGGAGTGCTGCACATCTGGGATCCCAGCGCTCCGGACGCGGAGGCCGGGGTATTGCCATGAGCCCAAGGCCAGCCTTTTCTCCAGCCAAACCCAGAAAGACACCAGATTTTACGCGCACACACACGAATTTATAAGTTATTTTAGGAAATATAAGTGACTGTAAGGTCTGAAGTTGTCCTTGAACTCTGGTCCATCATGCCCGCTGTGGGGCTAGCTGGTCACCATCTTGATAACTATCCCTTGTGTACATAAAGTCCGAAAGTGTACCCACCCCAAAAATAAAATACAGCGCCACCCCTCCCCCCAGCCCCCGCAAAGAATCGAAGGACTCTCTCTCGTTTTTTTATGTTGCAGTGTCTGCCTTAAGGTTCTTCGAGTTACTGAGCATATGACTCCTGTCTAGTTGTAAGGGCTGCATGGGAGCATGCATAGCCTTCCTCTGTGGGTGAACATTGTTCTTAAGGCTTGATAATATGATTCAAAGGGTTTTAAGTTGCAAACACACTCTCAGGCTCCCCTCCCTTATCCCCCTAAAGGGCAACAATTGTCACCATTTTCCAGACCTGTTTATAGGCAAGCATAAGCACACATATACTAAGTGCACAGGGAAATAGCAGCCCATTTCCTTCCCTTTTTTCCCTGTTATTATTATTATTATTATTATTATTATTAATTTTTTGAGATAGGGTTTCTCTGTGTAGCCCCAGCTGTCCTGGAGTTCGCTCTGTAGACCAGGCTGAGCTACTCAGATATACCTGCCTCTGCCTCCCTGAGTGTTGGGGATTAAAGGCATGCCACCAACATAAGGTCTGTTTGCTCATTTTCTTCTGTACTTTAGGTCTTTGTCTTGAACAGGTTCAAGGTTTCCTGTGTAGCCCTGACTGTCCTGAAACTCACTCTGTAGACCAGGCTGGCCTCGAACTCAGAGATTTGCCTGCCTCTGCCTCCTGAGTACTGGGACTAAAGGCGTGTGCCACCACCGCCAGCCACCTTGTTCTTTTTAACGGCTGCAGTGAATTCCATGAGGTGGTTTATTCATCCAGTCCCCTGCTAAGGACATTTTTTTTCTTAGTCTTTTCGGACCAAGCGGCTGGTTTGGCACTTGCTCTGCCAGCGTGAGACCCTCGCTGAGGAATTCCCAGCACTTATGTAAAAAGCCTGGCTTGGCTGTGGTGTGTGTAATGCCATCACTGACTGAGAGAGGGGGGCTGATCCCGAGAGCTCCCTGGCCAGCCAGCCTAGCCTGAAGGGTAAGCTTCTGACTCAGTGAGAGACCCCATCTGGAGGCAGTGAGGCGATAAAGGGGGACACTTCACACTGCTCTGGCCTCTACCAGCACATGTCGGCCATTCCCCAACACTACCACCAACTAAAACAAAAACCTCACAAATTGCGCATGTCCTTTCTGGAAATTATTCTTTTGTAGAGCATTTATAGGAACAAACCAGTCTTGAGTCATGTGGTTGAGTCTGAGGGCTTATGATGATGTTTTAAACAGATTAAGTTTTAGTTTCTATTAGACTGTTGACAAAAAGCTGTATTTGATAGTTTTACTGCGCAAGGTGTTGCTGGGAACAGGTGTGTTTTTCTCCTTCCAGAGCCGTTTGGATTCATCTTTCAGAGAATTTGTATCCTGTGCTTGACTTTTTCTTGAATTGTTTTTTCCTTATAGACTTGCAAGAATTATTTATATTTAAGTTTAAAAGTCAGACTTTTGGACCAGGAGTGGTGTGTGTCTTTAATCCCAGTACTCTGGAGGCCGAGGCAGGCACATATCTCTGAGTCTCAGGCTAGCCTGGTTTACATAGTGACTTCCAGATTAGTCAGAGCCACATGGCAAGATCCTGTCTGAAAAAATGGGAAAAAAACCAAAAACTTTTTTATTTATTTTTTGTCACAGTAGGTTTGCTTTTTCTGTGTAGTTTTTGCCAGAATTTTGATTTTTATGTTATCATGTTTTCAGTCTAGTCTCTTGTGGTTTCTGAGTTTTCTTATCTGCAAGGCCTTCTGCTCTGGGAGCTGATGATGTTACCCTGCTGTTCTGAGTCCTGGTTTAACTCTGTTCCAGGGTGGCTTGGGATTGACTGTGTAGACTAGACCAGCCTTGAACTGGTGGCACCTGCCTTCTCTGCTCATGGCGTGGCAGGATTGCAAGTGGGCACCCCCAGGCCCTGCCTTTTCCAAGATTATTAACAAGAGACAACTCTTAAGTTTTTCTTTAGAACCTTTACTGTCTTGTTTTAAGATTAGCATATTTGCCTAAGCCAGGGTACCAGGATGTATCCCTGGCTGCCTGAGTTAGACCACACTGGTCTAGAATTCACAGAGATCCGCCTTTTCCTCTGCCTCCTCGGTGCTGGGATTAAAGCTGTGCACGCCTCTCTCAGCTTTACAACTTATTTATCTCAATGTGAGGTTCAGACCCCTAAGAGCTAGTAGAGTCCGTGTGCTTTCCAAGAGTTAGGTGTGCACTTGCCTCTAGAGTTGTGTAACAGGCCAGGCTATGGCCATATGGTTGTTGGATGTCCTTGGATGTTGATCCTCAAAAACCAACATAATTCAGTTTTCTCTATGGCTATATCATCTTCCTGAGTAGTTCACATAACCTTTACCTATACTACATTCCAGTGTTTAGTTTTTAAATTTTATTCTTTGATACAGAGTCTCATGTAGTCAAGGATTACCTCCAGGTTTTCCCTCCAGAGTGCTGGGACTGTAGGCCTCTACCATGACATGTTCTGAGTAGCCCTGGGGATTAGACCTAGGGCTCCGTACAGGCTGAGCAAGCGCTGTGCCCCTCAGCTACGCTCCTATCCCCCTCTTTCTGTTAATGGCTTCTTTACACACAAGCCTCATGCCATTTTGTGTTATCCTTACTGTAGCAGAATCCACCACTTTCTGCCTTTTCTTCCCTTCAACATTGTCCTGAGAAATTTTGATTATTTTTCACTGGAAACTTAGTATCAACTGTGTTAGGCTCTACCCTCAGACTTGGACTTTTGTTGCAGATGGATGGAGGTAGAGGTAGCTTTCTTCATAGTTTTTAAAACCAGAACATTTATTGTATAACTGTTGAAATTCTCAAGGTGAATTTAGCTGCTCTCTTGGGTTCAGGTGTGGTTCTTTTGAAAAATCCATTCCAAAATCTGCAATAGATTATTTTTCATTTTCTTGAGACAGGAACTTCCTCCTGGTGTGCATCGGGCTAGCCTCAAATTCACCGAGATGTGCCTCCTTCTGCCTTCCAGGTGCTGGGGTGAAGGCATGTGCCACCACTGCCTGTACACGCCATCCTTAGGTGCTTCATTTGCCCTGTCCTGGGCCGCATTTGGTCTCTTAGCCTTGTCACTCCGGTTAGACTTTCTCTTGTGCTGGGTAGGCTGGGCATATTTGCCACAGGCTAACTCCAGAGGTGGCAGAAGACACTATTTGTGTTACTGTGACCCTTTGTAAACAACATTTCTTTCACCGTCTTGTTTCTGCCTCTATGACCAAAGAGAGCTGCTGTAGCTTCTCGAAATGTTCTGATTAATGAGGGAGAAAAATCTTCCTGCTGAATATTCCCATTCAAGGACACACACACACACACACACACACACACACACAAAATGTGTGTGTGTGTGCATGTGCGTAGGCCAGAAGTTGACATTTGGATGCCTTTCCCAATCATTTTGTTGCCTTTTTTTTTAATATTTACTTTATTTATATGAGTACATCGTAGCTGTTTTCAGACACATCATAAGAGGGTGTCGGATCCCATTACAGATGGTTGTGAGTCACCGTGTGGTTGCTGGGAATTGAACTAAGGCCCTCTGGAAGAGCAGTCTGTGCTGTTACCCGCTGAGCCATCTCTCCAGCCCCGTTGTATTTTTTTAAAACAGGCTCACACTGAACTTAGTGATTAATGTTTTGGCTAGGCTGGAGGCTCTGCCATTCACCGGTTTGCAACCCCCATTACTAGGGCTGTAAGCACATTCTACTGTGTGTTGTGTTTTGTCGATACTGGGGAATCCAAACTCAGGCTTGGATATACTTACACTGTAGGCACTTTGCCCACAGAGCCATCTTCTTAGCCCCTGGTTTTTGTTTGTTTGAGACAGGGTCTCTCTGTGTCATCTGGCTATCCTAGAACATGCCATATAGATCCAGGTTGGCCTTGGGCTTGCAGCCCTTCTGCCCCTGCTTCCTAAGTGCTGAGGTTAAGACATATGCCACCTCATCACATGGTTTCTGTTTTTTTATTTCAAGACAGGGTTTCTCTGTGTAGCCCTGGCTGTCCTGGCACTCGCTGTAGATCAGGCTGGCCTCAAACTTAGAGATCCGCCTGCCTCTGCCTCCTGAGCCTTGAGATTACAGATGTCCGCCACCAGGCTCGTGGTTTTTTTTTTTTTTTTAAACCATAATGTTTTAGTAAAGATTTGTTTGTGTATGAAGACTATAGTATGTACATTTAAAAATTATTTTCTCTTAGCTCATTACCATTACATACTAAGGGTATTTATGTGTATGTATCTCCCATACTTATAATTATATATATATAAGTTTTCTTGTAAGAAATTAACAATCATAGCTGAGCATGGCAGCCACATTTGTAATCCCAACACTGTAATCTCCAGCATTTAGGAGATAGATTAGGATAGATTAGGAGTTCAAGTCTAAGCCGGGCAGTGGTGGCAGCACATGCCTGTAATCCCAGCACTCTGGGAGGCAGAGGCAGGTGGATTTCTGAGTTCGAGGCCATCCTGGTCTACAGTCTACAGAGTGAGTTCCAGGACAGCCAGGGCTATACAGAGAAACCCTGTCTTAAAAAAAACCAAATCCAAAAAAAAAAAAAAAAAAAAAGGAGTTCAAGTCTAGCCTCAGCTATATAGAGTGGGACTGGCCCTAGCTATATAGTGAGATCCTGGTCTTAACCCCTCCTCAAAAGAGTAGCACTGTGTAGTAACTTCTTAGGAACCATGCTATAATTTTCCCCTGTGCTTCAGATAGACCCTGGTTGGTCTCATACATGCTAAGCACTGATACTGAGCTCCATGGGTACCTGACCCTGAGCAAGTGCATTATGGTATCATAGATACAACGTGAGATTTGTCAGATGAACCATTTGAAGTGTGTGACTCAGTGGTATTTACAGCATTCTTTCCATTGTGAAGCATCAGCACTACATATTTCCAGAACTTTGATCCCCTCAAGTTAAGTTCTGTAATGATAAGTGATGTACGAATGTTTTAAGACATATGACTGTTTGCTCCTCTTTGTAGCTGAATAACAATGGTGTGGACAGTGGAAGCGGTAGGGTTTGACAGCTCCACAGTCCTGCATGAGGAGCATTCTTAGCCATTCCTCTCCTGTCTCTCTCAGATAAACCACGTAGCAGATATGCAGTCAACAATACGGGCGAACATGTTGATGACCAGGACGGTGACTCCAGGTAAGGGCTCGACAAGAGGCAAGAAGCTGGTTCTCTTTCTAGGCCTGGGCAGAGCTCCACCCTCCTGCTGCCCCAGGTGTTTATCCCTCAGAGAAGTCTGGTGCCCTTTCCATATAGTGAGTGCCTTAGGAAGTGCCCTGCTAGTCCCTGACTGACTCAGATTCCACTGTGTGGATAGAGGCAGCAGAGGATGGATGGGGCATGGCATGAGGTACATTTCTCTCCAGTGAGAGAATCCTAGAGGATGGCAGCTCCTTTGCTGTCCTCAGACTTGCTTCCTTAGCACATGCGCAGTAGTGAGATGCAGTGCTCAGGTGCAGTGCAGCCTGGGCGCAGTGGGAGCTGGGGCCGCTCCTTCCTGTGTTCGCGCCTCTCCGTGTCTGGGAGGACTATCGAGGTCTACATTCATAAGCAGCACCTCTGCCTTCTTATGTTCATTGGAAAGGTTAGTAAGAGGCACCATAGGCCTAGGTCAAGGGGAGAAGATTGCGGATTTATTTGCCTGGATCCCCTGAAACACAGACAGGGCCCGTGGGGTAAAGGATAGGTTTCCAGCCAGGCGGTGGTGGCGGATGACTTTATTCCCGCATTTGGGAGGCAGTGGAAGGCAGATCCCTGTGAGTTCAGGGCCAGCCTGGTCTACAGAGTAATTTCCAAGCCAGCCAGGGCTATACAGAGAAACCCTGTTGCAAAAAAAAAAAAAAAAAAAACATAAAAAAAGGGTAGGGCTTCTCCTCCAGAAGGCCACTGAGACTCCACACTGGGTCTTTGCTGTGTAGTGAGTCAGCGCTGTCAGAGCCCTGAAAAGGCACCGTGTCCACCGCTCTGATTTACAGTGCCAAAAGTGTGTGGGGATTTGCTTGCTTGTTTGTTTTGTTTTGTTTCATCTCAGGTGCTGGGATGACAGGCCTGTGTCGCTATGTCCACTTTTATATGGTGCCAGGGTTTGAGCCCCAGGAGGACAACCATGTCGACCCGTGCATCCCATCTGCAGCCCGAGAAGGGTGCTTTTATCCTCTCCTGTGAACACGGGAGATGTGAGGGGGAGGGTGGTGAGTCGGGTGGCTGGGGATAGAAAATTGCTGGTCGCCGGGCAGTGGTGGCGCACACCTGTAATCCCAGCACTTGGGAGGCAGAGGCAGGCGGATTTCTGAGTTCGAGGCCAGCCTGGTCTACGAGTGAGTTCCAGGACAGCCAGGGCTACATAGAGAAACCCTGTCTCGAAAAAAAACCAAAAAAAAAAAAAAAACCAAAAAAAAAAAAAAATTGCTGGTCCTTTTAGAGGAGAGTCTTGATGTAGTTTTTCCTTTAAGGATGGTGGCTTGAAACACATGTGTCACAGGCACATAGAAAGCTTTTGCCCCAACTGTTTATGGTGGTACCTGCTGTAATAATAGCACTTGGAAGGTGGATATAGGGATGACTAAGAATTTAAGGCTAGCCTCAGCTTTTAGCCAGTTTTGAGGCCAGCCTGGGCTACAAGAGACGGTCTCAAAACAACAAAACCAAACCAGCCCCTTTGCTGCTGTCCGCTGAGCAGGCGCGTCTTGTTTTCTGTCTGTCACAGGTCACTGTGGAGCAGCTGTCCTCACATTTGCCTCCTCCAAGAGTCATTGGAGCGGGGCCTTTGAATAAGCTCTTTTTTCCTTTTTTTTCTCCTGTTTTTCAAGACAGGGTTTCTCTGTATAGCCCTGGCTGTTCTGGAACTCTGTACCAGGCTGGCCTTGAACTCACTGAGATCCACCTGCCTCTGCCTTCTGAGTGCTGGCATCAAAGGTCGCCATGCAACCATGTTTGGCTTTGAACAGTCTTTCATTTCTAGGTCTGACAACAGTATCAAATTCCTGCAATTGAGTTTCAGAGTCCTACAAAGATGTTTTCTAGGGATTCCATTTCAGTATTGAGTACAGTGAAACCAGAAAACCTTGGGATGAGAGCGCTTTTGTCTTAAGTTCTTCAGTTGAACTTGAGAATTGCTTCATTTGGTAATTTTAACTTTATATCATCCGCCAACCTCCATCCCACATGATTACAAGATGTAGATTAATTCCCATTGGGCCTCATTTCTCGGCCAGTCCCCTCATAACCCCCCAGCTCAGAGCTCCTTCTGAAGCAGGCCAGTGCTGCAGCAGAGCCCACTCTATCCCAAAGGTGCTTCCTTCCTGGGCCACGCAGGATTTCCCTGCTTGTCAGCTGAGTGGGGTTGTCTGCCTTTTGTAATTAAGGACCAGAACTGTGCTATTTAGTCAGCATTGTAGACACTGGCCAGTGGTGATTTACACAGAAATACCTAGATTCCCAGCCCTTCATAAACTAAGCATGGTGGTGAATTTCTGTAATCTCACAACTCAAGTGGATCAGAAGATCAAGGCCATCCTTGGCTACACAGTGGATTTGTGGTTAGCTTGGGATATGAGAGTCCCTGTTTCAGAAAAACAAAACAAAGTAAACAAAACCAACCAGTCAACAAATAAACATCTCTAAAATTAAAAAAGAATCCATCCGCTTAGTCCTCCCTCACATCAGCTGCTCCATGGCTACCAAATTATATATGCACATATATATATATATATATATATATATATATATATATATATAGCCATCCCGGTACACAGGCCTGTCTGTCGGCTAGCCCGCTGTGACTGAGCGGCCAGGATGCTGAGGGAAGCCTGCTAGCCTCTCAGCCTCTGTGCTATATAATGTGACGACTGTAAGTGAGGCGCCCTCAGACTGTCTCTTACATGGTGTGTTTCCTGGTGAGAGCAAGCTGGGAGCCACAGCGGGCCTTCAGGGTCGGAGGGCCCTTAGGCAGCTGGCATGGTTGCTTCTTCACAGGAACATAGAGCAGTAAAGTACTATACGTCCAAATCAGACAGTACGGAAACCCCAGTTCTGACAAGTGTGCGCTTCCACTGTGACCTCCTTACCAGCTGGGGTAGACGCTCAGGAGGTGAGTGCAGGTGGTCGACGCTGTTTCCAGATCTGGGGCGGCATGACATTCGTGGCACCATAGTTCAGAAGGCTTTTCTGTCTGGGCATCATATTTGTTCTCACACAAGTAAGAAATCTACTCTTGGAAAGATCAGATACTAGGGTCTGCTCTTCCGATGTCCTGGATTCTGAACAGCGACTCTCATTCTCTCCTGGCCTGTACTTATGTGTGAGAATTTGAACTTTAGTGAGAAAAAAATCCCCTGGTAAGTGTTCATCTGGGGCATGTATATCTTTTGTCTCACCTGGTAAGTCATATCATTCAGCTAATACTTTATATAGTGCTGCTTCTGCTAGATTTTAATACTGTTTTTATAAAACAACCTTATAACTTTACGTGGTTTTAAAGAAAGAGTGTTTTGTTTGGTCTTGATGGTCCTGTTCCCATTTCAGCAAGCCATGTCCTCCAACCGATGAGCAATTGGTTGCAGGGTAAGACCAAGATCTCTCCACCCTTTTCTGTCTTGATTCCGGCTGCCTTCTCTTCTTGTAATTGTGCTTACTGCCTAATTTCTCTCAATGTTGAAGAATGACTAACGAGGTGCATAGGCTCTAGCTTGGAATCCTCCCTGCCTCTCAGATTCCCCACAGCCTCTGTCCTTTTCCCACTCAGGATTATTTAGCTATTTCAGATCCTCTGAGAACCTAAAGCATGGTTGGCTGGCACCAGAGAGACTTCTGGACCGGGTATGCTGTGCAAACCTCCTCCCCAAATGGAAACTAGTAGTCTCATGACACTGGGCCAACGTGTGGGTTTCTCATCTCCTGTCCTACTGCACAGCGGGGGGCTCATGATCACTGCTGTTTGTCTTCAGTTTTGTGTGAGAGAGAGGCAGAGGGAGGGAGGGAGGGAGACAGACTGACAGACTGTGTTAACAGCATTTAAGTATTTGAGTGTTTAGTTAGATACCCAGGATTAGAAGGAACCAAGTAGTGGCAAAAATGTCCCCACAAAGGTGATATGAAGCGTTTGTATGCTGCACTGACTTGTCCCCTAGCAATTCTACCTGTGTGGACCATGCTATACATACAGTATATGTGAGTTTCCATCAACAGGCAGGTTGAGAGGCTGGAGAGAGGGGTCGTGGTTAAGAACACATGTTCTGCTGTTGAACATAGGTTCAATTCCCAGTCCCACATGGCAGCTCACAACTACTTTAACTTTAGTTCTGGGGGATCCAGTGCCTTCTTCAAGGCCCTCTTCTATGGGCCTCAGATACATACCTGGTGCACATACATGCACACAGGTAAAAATATTCACACACATTTTAAAAAGGGGCAGGTTGGGGGTGTAGAGTTGAGCTCCTTTCCTATCTTTCTCCTCTCTGTTCCTGGGCAACCCCACTCCAGAATGTTTTTATTAAAAATAGAGTCATTGAATTCTCTAACTAGGAAAACTATTCTTTCAAAATGAAAAGAAATTAAAACAAGGAAAAAAAAATCCTGACCTCCTTTTCAACTGGGCTGTTGTATCTTCCTAAATATGTTTTTCTTGGATGTTCAAGTTAGAAATGTTTAGTTTTTGTAGCAGGTCTTTTATTGTCTTATTTTACACTTACCAGGTTTTCAAAGGATTTTTGTAAATTTTGGAAACAGTAAACCTTGTCCCTTATAATTTGCTAAGTGTAAGTTATTCCCCTCCCTTGGTCTCAGGTTAGTTTGTCTTTGTGCACACATTACGTCATCAAACACTGTGTGAAGCCCATGAGCAAGCGTCTGACATCATGAGCGTGGAGTGTTGAGAGTGGCATACACTCAGACCTGCTCATGTTAACCAATGGCCAGCTTCCCCGGGACTTCTAGGATAGCCACGTAAGGCATCATGGCCTAACTTCAGCAGTGCATACCCATCTGAGGGTCAGGCCTCTCAGAGAGGAAAGTTTGGATTTTGTTCCTTCGAGGGCATATTGAGTTTTGATATTTATGCACGGGTTTTAGTATTTATGGGGTCCCACTGCTTGCCTTTGGGTATCCTGTGGCAAAGCTGAGGCGTGTCTGTGGCTCTCCGCGGCAGAGGGAGTGTTTAGTGGAGACCTTTGACTGTCAAGGAAGAATGATCTGCACTGGTTAAGGTCATTCTCCCACCTGCTACTTTGGTAACTTGTGGGATGATACAGTGCAGGGCTCCTTCTGCGGACAGGATGTAAAGTGCTGGCTGGATCAGAGCCCATGTGTGTGGTAGGGTTTAGTGTCCTGAACCTCATTCTGCATCAGTGTGTCTTTCAGACCGGTAGGACGGGCAGAAAGCTGCGTAGGTTTTTTTTGAAGAAAATCTACAAATTGCGCTTGTGTAAGATGTTGAGTCTTCTATGTTCTAATGTCCCAGACATTAATGTTCCAAAGAAGGGGGCACTAAGGATTTGTCTGGGTGTCCTACAGGTTCCAGAATTTTAGTGATAAGACTAGTTCTCGAAAGCTTGACTAAACCCGCATTGCAGAGGGTGAGGAAGCCCCTTGTGACCAACTCTCTGCATCTGGTTTATTTGGGGGCCCAGAAGCCCTGGGGCAGCCCAGGGATCCTGCTAGTTTTACAGGAAACCAGCACAAGCCCTGCAGGCCGTGGCAGCCGGAGCGTTCTCACGGGCATGAGTATGAGTGGGAGAGTTGCACAGCTGCTTGCCCTGCATGCTGACCACAGCCATAGCCGGGCTTCTGTTCCAGCCGCATCTGGGTCACTGTCCTACAGCCCCGCTTTGTGTACGGTGGCCTGGAATGAGTTCCTGCCCGCATAGACACTCTGTCCCAATGCCATTTGCTGCTTTGGAGTTGTACCACAGCAGCTATTTGAAGCTGACCGTCCTTTGTCATCATGCAGTGGAGGAGTTATGATGTCAGTCTGTCTCTCTTCCCCCACTGAGAATGTCTCCAGAAGAAATAAGACGAAGGCCCCATATAGTCTCTTTCAGGACTGTAAGGGTCTCCCTGCCCAGGACATACTATGATCCTGATAGTGCTGGAGCTGTCTTCCCCAGACCACCCTACCTAGATATTAGGAGCTTTCTGTAGTAGATAGGCGAGCATAGGTGCTCTCTCCCTCTAGGGCCAGATCAGAAACAGTGCCTGTATGTCTACAGTGGAGGCCCTCAGTCCCTGGTCTCTGAGATAAGAGGCAGCACGAGGCCCCAGTGCTCCCTCCCTGCAAACAACTCACTTATCCAGGTCCCCAGACAGGGAGGACTAGGTTTGCCGGTAGGGAGACAGATGTACAGATGGTTATTGGAAAGGGTGCGCTCCCACACCCCAGCCATTCCCACTTCTCCATGACACTTGTTTCTGTGCATCCTGTAATAGTGTGTCTGCATGCCTTGTACAGAATTCCCGCAGTAAGAACGGGGAAGTGTAAATGCCAGGGTAAGGGAAGAGCTCCGAAGGGATGTAGTTAGCACACTGCATGCATCCTGGAGCTCCGGCCCCTGGTCCTTTGTGTGGCCCTGCTGTGGAGGGACTGGGGTCACGGATGTTGAGAGGTACAGTTCCCAAACCGCAGTGCAGTAAGGAGAGGCCTGTGAGCCTCTCTGAATGGCTCCTGAGGGCAGTGCCAGCCCCAGCTGACCTTCCTTTTAAATGCGAACCGCAGCTGTTTCTCTTCTAATTTCATACAGCATGCCAGAAATGACAGCATGTGCCTTCAGCCTGTGCTTCTCCTGCCTTCTACCTGTAATTCTGGTGATTTCACATCCCTAACCTTGGGATTGCTGCAAGAAAGTCACTGATAGGAATGCCACCCTCTGGGGACAAAGTAGCTCCACAGAACTGTCATTTCCTGAGCCACTCCCCCTGTGGGTACCTGGGCACGGTGCTGTGATTTCCGTTAATGCGTTTCCATCCTACCTTTTTACAATTTTAAGGTTCTCGGATGTTATTCTGGCAACAATTTTGGCAACCAAATCTGAAATGTGCGGCCAAAAATTTGAACTGAAGATTGATAATGTACGGTTTGTTGGGCACCCAACACTGCTGCAGCATGCTCTGGGGCAGGTATGGCTCTCCTCAGCAGGTAGGATTTTTCTAGGGTGGGTGAGCCTGGCCTTTACTGGCTCTAAGGGTCAGAACTGTGCTGATGTTGATGCTGGTGAATGTGATTAGGGCAGCAGATCTGATCAGCTGCTTGCCGTGAGCTGTGAGCCTTCGTAGGACCTGGGGATCCAGCAGGGAACGACGAGGTACTTGCCCCCGGTGCTTTAGTCCCTGCAAGTGGCTTGTCCTTTCATTCTCTGATGCAATTGTTGGCCCCTGAGCTGCACCCCCAGCTCTCTGTCCCTTTGCTGACCTCTGACTGCAGTCTGGACCTCCGCTAACTGGCCTTTCCTCTTATATAGGGAAGGCAACAGTGAGTTAACTGATAATTGTTCTCAACTTTCAAACAATGGTGTGTGCTTCTTCTTAAATGCTATTTTAATAGCCAACATATTTTAACACGTATTGTTGTGCTAACCTTTGTATATATGTTCTCTGATGGATGAGTATTGGGTCCTGACGAGTGTTAACAAGGTACCCAAAGGAGCTTGTACACTAGAGTCATCCTTTGCATACAGGACAGCATCCCTTACATGCGGAAACGTGCCAGGACGCCATACCATTTAGAGACTGCATAAAGAGCTGTGTTGTGACTTGCAAGCTTTATCCATATGAGGAACTTGGGACTGAGGCCATTGGAAGTATCTCAGCTTTGATAGTACCTTCCTTCCCTCCCGGGCTCTGTTCTGTGGGTGAGAGGAGGGGGTTGACAGTCATTTCCTGTAGAAGTGCAGTGACAGTCAGGGATGGGTACATTTCCTGGGTGTTGTAGGGAGAGCTGGGACCCAAGGTTCTAAGTCCATCTATAGGCAACTCTTGCAATTAGGCTTGAAGGCTGCCTCTCCAAGTGGTGCGCTTGAATGCTTTGGCGTTTGTTACTGAGACGGCATGGAGGCCAGAACTGGAGCGAGGTATGGACTTGGTTCTGTGGCAAGACTGGCTGCCCCTTTGTATCAGGGCTGCTGGGCACTCTCCTGTCTCTAAATGTCCCGAGTCCTTGCCGTGGTAGCGGGCATGGTTCTGGGCTCTCCACCCACGGGCACTGCTTTCTGTCCAGTCACTTTGGGCATCATCAACTTGGTTTCTTCAGTCCCTGAACTCTGAGCTCAAGTCATTCTACTCGTTGCACACGTGTGAGTCAGCTGTTTGTGTGGTGACTGACTCCTCTCTGAGCAAAAGCACTATAGCTTTCTGTAGAAAGGCGTGGGTCTCTGGTAGCCATGGGGTCTCGCCCCTCTGGTTCCAGTATTGGGAGCCTGAGGTAGGATCACTGTGAGTTCTAGACCAGCTTGGACTTATACTAAGTCCTAGGTCACCCAGAAGCTCCCAGTGATACCCTGTCACAAAGAGATGAATAAGATGCCATGTCTTTTGATTTATTAGAATTATGCTCTCTTACAGGTCTCCAAAACAGATCCATCTCCAAAGCGGGAAGCACCGACCATGATCCTTTTTAACGTGGTATTTGCACTGAGGGTGAGTGTCGTATGAGTGGTCAGGTCTGAAAGGAGGGCGTGAGGGAGGAGAGCCATGTCCAGGGGGCTCAGGCTGTGGGCGTGGCCGTGCAGCCATAGCTCACTGCTTCTCTCCCCACTGCCTCCTCCCACTGTTTTATAACATACATACACAGAACAGGATTGATTTTATTAACAGTGGTAGAGAGGCTGGAGAGATGGCTCAGCAGTTAAGAGCACTGACTGCTCTTCCAGAGGTCCTGAGTTCAGTTCCCCGCAACCATATGGTGGCTCACAACCATCTGTAATGGGATCGGATGCCCTCTTCTGGTGTGTCTTAAAAGGAGGGGAGAGGAAAAACCAAAATAGAGGTAGTTATAGAACCCGGGGCCTCCTGCACGCTGGACGAGCACTCTGTCACTAAGCTGCATCCTTAGCCCCGAGTGTTTCTCATTTTACAGTGTTATCCCAGCACTTCGGAGGCAGAAGCTGGAGAATTTCCACTAATTTGAGGCCAGCCTGTGCCACAGAATGAGATCCTGTCTCACAGACAGACAGATGAACACCCAGCGAGACTGGGTGTTACATTCCTATAACCCCAGCACTTGGGGAACTGAGGTCGAAACTTCCTGCAGACTGGCAGTTACTATGAGGGTGTAGTTATATCTGGATACAAGCTTTTGGGAGGCAGAAAGTCCCATGGATGGTGATATATTAACTTTGGTGTTGCTTCTTACTCTGTGCTGTAAATGCTCACTTTGTTTGAGATGGTGTCACATAGGCCAGGCTGGCCTCAATCTTCATATGTAGACCTGAGCTTGACCCCTCTCCCTCTGCCTCCCAGGTGGTGGCACACCTAGCTGTAAGTACACTTTCTGTTAGCACTCCCATTCTAGGGGGCAACTTTCTTGGCATGTCCCTGCATAGCCTCAGGTGCTGAAGACAGCTTCCTCAGTTAGCCTGTGCTAACAAGGCATACCAGACATCCCTTCAGTGACTGTCACTGAGCCTTAGGCGTGGGAGCAAGAACCACCTTGCACAAAGGGGACACTCAAACAGTTGGTCCCCAGCAGCTGCTCTAGGGGTGCTTTTATACCTCAGCTAGTGGCACCTCCAGCAGAGAGGGACTCACTGTGACTTCACTCATTAGAGGAAAAGTCTGTGTCCAAGATTATTCTCTCCCTGCTTTTCTAGTGGAGCGTTTTTCCATAGACTCTTGTAAATGTGTCTTTTGTTTTAGGCTATTGCATATACTATAAATGAGCCCGTCGGGACATGACGAGGGGGTGCCAGCAGAGGAATCAGGGCAGACGCCTGTGGGTTGCAAGGCTGCCCAGGTTTTACTTCTGTTTGTAAATACGAGGCTTGTTGAGAATGCAGAACGTCTTCCCGATTCCAGGTGTACAAGGTGTTGTCTGGGTAGGATTTTGACTTTAAGGTAATAGGCACAGGGTCACTTGGCAAATAAACAGGATGGGAAGACAGCATCGGAGGTCCTAATCAGTGGTGCCATTTGTCCCTTCCCTTCTGACCCTGTACCCCCTAGTATTACTCAGCAGTCCTGGTGGCCTCTAGAAACTCCGAGTCATGCTTGGCCCAGTTATCTGCTCGTTCAAGCATCTCCATAGACCGCACAGTGGCCAGCTCCACCCTTGGCCTGGGCGTGTACACCTGCTGGTTGACTATGGTCACTGATAGGTTCCAGATGGGTGAGGGACACTTCTGACCTGAGCACCTTCTGTGTGCTACTTTGACCTAGTCAATATGGCTATGCAGTGGACACTTGAGGGACATGGGCCGGGAGCCTAGTGTTAATCTAATTAACAAATTAACTAGGAATACTTCATCCCTGACAGACATTAGCAAATAGCATAACACATTTATATTGTTTATCCTGGGACAGTGTAGCCTGTTGTGAATGAATTCCTATGTACAATAGGCCAGACATATTCATGCGTGGTCAGTGCACACCAGTGATCACAGAGACTGCCAAGGTTTTGCTCAGGTCAAAACCTTGTTCTGAGTGCTGTGTGTGTGACTAGTTTCCTCTGCTCAGTCGGTTTTCCTTCCTCAGATGGTGACCTGTGACCCAAGATCACATACTAGATGGGCGGGATCAGTGCCTTTAGCTGTCCCTTGCTTCCTCTACAGTCCTACCATAGTGGGAATGTGTGTTCCCCATCGAGGACGCCCATAGCGGCATGTCTGCCACCTCTAGACAGTTGTTCCCTAGACTGGAAGGTGAGGCAGTCAGTCAGCTGGCGGGTATAGAGGTAGGCAGCTATGGGCGAGCGAGCACAGGGGCTCTGGATGGCAACTGCTATAGGACAAACCCGGTGGGAAGGAGTGGAGAGGGCATTTTTCATGGGCTAGGCCTTTGCTGTGCACTTGTATTCGAGCCGTCTAGATGTGTCTCTGTGTGCATCTTCTGAGTGCTCGGCCTTTGTTGTACAGGCCAACGCTGACCCGTCAGTGATAAACTGTCTACACAACTTGTCCCGGCGCATTGCTACCGTCCTGCAGCATGAGGAGCGCCGCTGCCAGTACCTCACGCGGGAGGCCAAGCTGATCCTGGCACTTCAGGATGAGGTGTCCGCCATGGCTGACGGTGAGTGAGTGCGGCAGCCTGCTGAGCTCTGGATGACGGCCTCTGTGGAGTGTCTGTAGAGGACCAGCTGGTCGTCTGCTTTGTTCTGAGGCAATTTCAGATAATGCTCTAAGTTGGCTCTCTAGTTCCAGGGACACTATTAAAGAGATCTTCTGTGCAGTGAAGGGTAGGCTTGCTGCCTGGCTGGTTGCAGGTTTGATCACATGCCAGTTCTCTTTGTGGACTTGGGGTATGCTGACAGTACAGAGAATCTCCATCTCCAAGGGCCTCTCCCGCACCACAACACAACTGTCAGAAGCTAACCAAACTTTGGATTTGGTGAGCTGGAAACTGTAGAGGAAGTCCTTATAATAGTTGGTAAGCAGAGATTGGCCAGAGAAGTTACAAGATCTTCACATTAAGCTGTTCGTGACCAGCACAAAAAGGCTCTTTTGGGATTTGCGTATGAATCTGCTTTGCTCAGTGGATGGGTCTGAATTGATCTTCTAGGAAGGACCTCACACATTGTTATATGATCACCTTTTATGAGGACAGACACCTCTGCCTGCCATTTGTCCTGGGATAGGAAACTCAGGGAGGGGCCATTGAGAACATTCAGCTGGTAAATTGGGTGATTTCTATACTTGGAACATAGAATTTAAAAATTGAAGAACCTAAGTGTCCCCTAACCAATTAAAAAATAATCTGTGCTGGTAGACACTGTATAACCTTTACTGTGCCCAGAGGACTACACTGGACAGAAACTGGGAATGACCTCAGTTTCCTTCTCCTAGGCTTATCAGCTACACAGGAAAGAATGAGGAACAGGTTAGACCAAATTATTTCAAATTAACAAAGTCTTATGTGATTCTAATGTATTTTCAGGGAAAATTTACTTATTTTCCTTTGAAAATTGGGTAGGCATGGTGGTGTGCACCTTTATACTAGCCTGTAGAAGGCAAAGGCCAGTGGGTCTCTGGGTCCCAGGACAGCCATGGATATATAGAGAGACCGTGTCTGCAAAACAAAACCACTTATATGATGGGCCTGGGAACCATTGTAGAGTGGTTGCCTAGTATATGTGAGGCTCTGGATTCTAGCCCTCGGGCCCAGGTTAAGGAGACAGCACTAACAAACAAACAAACAACACTCATATTTTCTATTTTAGTAATTATAAATATGATAGAAAACAACCCAGAGATTTTCTTTTAAGATTTGGATCTGAGCATGGTAGTACTTGCCTTTAACCTCAGGACTTGAGGAAAAGGGGCAGGTGGGCATCTCTGCATTTTGAGGCCAGCCTGGTCTACGTACAGAATGAGGCCAGTCAAAGCTACGCAGTGATACCCCGTCTCAAAAAGAAAGGGACAGACCAGAAACAACAACAAAAATCTGTTAAAAATTAAATATTAAAAAACCCGTGTTCATCTTAATTATATATATCTTTGCTAGAGATTCATGAAGATTACAAAATATTTCAGTCCTAAAGACGCATCTCATGATTGTACAGTGTGGGAGAGGAATGGGACGGTGTGGGGATACCCAGTCACTGCCACAGAGCGTGGGGGCTGCTGAGCTGAGAAGTGCGCCTTCTGTGGGAGGCAGTGGAGTTGATGGCTTGCTCCTTTGACTACAAGGTTGACAAGTTTAAATACAAATCATTTTCATATATATTTCATATGCAAATAATTTCTCAGATCAGCCCGAGTCTTTTATTTTACAGGGAATCAGTGATAGGATGATGATGATGATGATGATGAGGAGGAGGAGGAGGAGGAGGAGGAGAAGGAGTTTTTTGATGTTAATTTAACATTGGTTTAACATTACTTATTAATGTTGAATTTGTTCTAAAGATTGTTCCTGTTCTGGCCTGTGCATGTTTTCTTGCTTTGGAAGTTGTAAATTCTTAACTTGTTATTCTTGTAGCAAATGAAGGTCCTCAGTCCCCATTCCACCACATCCTGCCCAAGTGCAAGCTGGCTAGGGACCTCAAAGAGGCCTACGACAGGTAAGACCCCAGGCCCACGCTTGCTGGACCTCCTCTTCCTGGGCCAGCTTCCTCACGCCTCCAGCGGGGAAGCCTCCCACAGACAGTGCTGCCTTAGGCTGTGTGTGTGCTGGAGCTCTGCTGAGGTAGGGACAGGAAGGTTAAGGGGTGGGACACTGGTGTTCATGTTTCTAATGGCAGCCTCTTGGATGAGTGATGTCACAGCAGAGGCAGTTACCACCAGACTCCTTTACTGCAGAAGCTCCGCCCACAACTGTCACGGAAGCCTGAAAGTGCTTTTGAACCATCAAACACAGCAACACTTTATTGCGATTAACCTAGTGCCACGTTCTTTACCCCTTCACTGAGTGGGCGTCACTGTTGCCCCTTCTCACTCGAGGAAATCCAAGTCAGTGGGCAGAGCCTGCGCTCTGGGAGGGCTGGAGGTTGAGACACCGACTGTCTGAGGTCAGCAAGTGTTGGGAGCACAGTGGAAACCTTGCATGGATTTGATTATGCTGCTGGCTGGTTACTTTATTAAGTACACACAGAGTGCCTGCACTAGTGTGTGACAGACTATTAAATACACAGAGTGCCTGCACTAGTGTGTGTGTGACAGACTATTAAATACACAGAGTGCCTGCATTAGTGTGTGTGACAGACTATTAAATACACAGAGTGCCTGCACTAGTGTGTGTGTGACAGACTATTAAATACACAGAGTGCCTGCACTAGTGTGTGACAGACTATTAAATACACAGAGTGCCTGCACTAGTGTGTGTGTGACAGACTATTAAATACACAGAGTGCCTGCACTAGTGTGTGTGACAGACTATTAAATACACAGAGTGCCTGCACTAGTGTGTGTGTGACAGACTATTAAATACACAGAGTGCCTGCATTAGTGTGTGTGACAGACTATTAAATACACAGAGTGCCTGCACTAGTGTGTGACAGACTATTAAATACACAGAGTGCCTGCACTAGTGTGTGTGTGACAGACTATTAAATACACAGAGTGCCTGCATTAGTGTGTGTGACAGACTATTAAATACACAGAGTGCCTGCACTAGTGTGTGTGTGACAGACTATTAAATACACAGAGTGCCTGCACTAGTGTGTGACAGACTATTAAATACACAGAGTGCCTGCACTAGTGTGTGTGTGACAGACTATTAAATACACAGAGTGCCTGCATTAGTGTGTGTGACAGACTATTAAATACACAGAGTGCCTGCACTAGTGTGTGTGTGACAGACTATTAAATACACAGAGTGCCTGCATTAGTGTGTGTGACAGACTATTAAATACACAGAGTGCCTGCACTAGTGTGTGACAGACTATTAAATACACAGAGTGCCTGCACTAGTGTGTGTGTGACAGACTATTAAATACACACAGAGTGCCTGCACTAGTGTGTGTGACAGACTATTAAATACACACAGAGTGCCTGCACTAGTGTGTGTGACAGACTATTAAATACACACAGAGTGCCTGCACTAGTGTGTGTGACAGACTATTAAATACACAGAGTGCCTGCACTAGTGTGTGACAGACTATTAAATACACAGAGAGCCTGCACTAGTGTGTGTGACTTCATTAAATACAGAGTACCTGCACTAGTGTGTGTGTGACAGACTATTAATTAGAGTGCCTGCACTAGTGTGTGTGGCAGACTATTAATTACACACAGAGTGCCTGCACTAGTGTGTGTGGCACTCTCACCCCGAGACCCAGGATGGCGTGGGACGACTATGTGATACTCTCTCTTTTAATTTTTACAGAGGTCCATTGTGTAACCCTGGCCGGCCTGGAACTAACTCACTTATGTAGACGGGCTTGACTGCATAGCATCTAAAAAGCAAAGTTAAAAGGAAACCAGTGACTGTAGGTTTCTAAAGAAAAAAAGGATGTGGGAGAAATGTACAACCTTAGAAAGCTTTGTCATCTGCCAGGCGCAGCTCAGGGCCTGAGGCCTCCCAGCGCCACCTAGTGGACCAATTCGGAGGGACACAGGAATCTGAGCCTTTGGTGAGAAAAGCATTCAAGGTCCTTCCAGCCAGATACCTGTTTGTTAGTGCGTAAGGTCTCATTTCTCCAGGTGAACTCCTACACATCCAGCCCTGGGCCCTGGGTCCTGTCCTGGGAGGCTGAGAGCCGCACTTCTCTGGCATGAGCCTCATCACACAAGGTCTGCGATTGGCCTGGAGGGCCTGTCCCTTCAGCCAGAAAAAGGTGTAGCTGAATATGCATTGGCTGGGTAGATCAAATATAGCATCTGTCTTTTGACAGTAGCTCTTTGCCAGGTCCCTGAGAAGGCCATTCTCAGAGAAGACCTAAAGACGGGTAGCTGTGGGCTGTAAGAGCGTCCTCTCAACAAAACTGGCCTGGGTTTACCATTCCAGCCGAAGCCACGCCTCTGGTGCAGTTCTCAATGGCAACCCTACCCCTAAGTGTCTGTGAATAAAGAATGGAAGAGGGAATCCCTTAGGAGGTTACGCTGGTTGTCCTAGTACCCGTGTCTCCGTGTGGTACTGACTCCTAGCGCAGGGATGTCCCCTCACTCTCCATAACATGACCCTTGGCACAGCTTGTCCACAGTTAAAGAGCTATGAATGGCAGGAGGGGTGATGGTACAGGTTCCTGGTGGTGTGAAGAAGTGTTCTGATGAGTGATTCTCTGAATGAGCAGAGGCTGGGGTTGGGTCTGGAGGCTCAGATCATGGGAATGCTGTGTGAGGGAGGCCTGGCCAGGTAAGTAGTGCTGGCCACACTGTGAACTGCTCGAGAGCAAGAGCAAGCCTGTAGATGCCTCTGAATGGTCCCAGAGTTACAGTCTGTAGTTCATAAAAAATGTACATATGTATAAAGTTTTGTTTGCGGTCCCAAGGTTGGACTTTAGAGGCCTCCCTGTGTATTCATCCTGCCACATGCCTGCTGTGGGGCAGAGAAGGCAGGATACACGGCAGTCTCAGAGGGGGAAGAGGCCTAGCTGAGGTGAGGTCACCGTGGCTAAAGGTGGACACGGGCTTTTCCTCAGATGCCGAGGAGTGAGGAGTGCGGGAGTGAGATAAGCGTGACACGGAGCGCCTTGGGTGACAAGATAGGACTGCGGTGATCTGCACAGTCATGGTGGGGAGGTGCTGGGCCCTGGCAGGAGCGTTTATCTCCTGTGGCAGAAGGGCTGGACTCTAATACTGTGCAAAAGGTTGGATAAGCTTGGGGGGGGGCAGTGTTTTTCTGCAGATTGTTTTCAGACTAAATATTAAACTGCAAATAGGAACACAAGCTTAGCAGGAAACTTTCCTTGGTGCAAACTCTGGGTTTCATCTTGAAATGCAGATCACAGAAGCAGGAGCAGCCCTTTTCTTCCCTTCTCTCCACAGACTTTAGTGTGTTTCCTCATTTACACTTTTGTTGTGAAGGACTCGCCTATCTCTAGAGCCAGAGGCTAGAAGTTGGGCAGGCACTTTTCTAACACTCCTGCATCTCAGTGTTCTCCAGAGGTTTGTCCACATGTGCATCTGGTACTCAGGGAACTTCTTAATGGCAGTGTTCAGTGTCTCTGTGCCACAGAGCTTTTTACTTTTTTTTTTGGTTTTTTGAGACAGGGTTTCTCTGTATAGCCCTGGCTGTCCTGGAACTCACTCTATAGACCAGGCTGGCCTCGAACTCAGAAATCCGCCTGCCTCGGCCTCCCAAGTGCTGGGATTACAGGCGTGTGCCACCACGCCCGGCTTGCTTTTTACTTTTTAAAGAGGATCCAGCTCGATAGAAAATATTCAGAGGGAAAGAAAGGCACAGGCTGCGGATCTGAGTCCGCTGGCATGAGGTTGAGACATACCTGAGTTGTGAGGGTTATAAAGGCCTTAATGTGTCTCTCATGCCACAGCTAGCATTCAGACCTGGCCTGCACCGCCACACAAGTCTCTGTATGCACCTTTCCCTATCACTGTAGTTTATATACAGTGCCGTCCAGAGTAAGAGCCTGCCAAATAGAAGGCCGTAATCTGTTTCCTCTCCTGCTGTGCCCCAGGTGACTTAGAGCTGCACCTAGCACATGGTTGTCACCACATTACTGAGGCCCTTGGTAGACCAGAATCAGCCGTGTTTGAAATGATAGGAGTCTTGGTATTTAATTCTGATTCCATGTTGTTCCAATAGCCACCCTGTACTATACCCTAAATAAGAGAGCTCAAAAATAGGACCTTCTATTTTCCCCTTTGTTACTATCAGTTAACTGGAGGAGGCTGGCTGGTGTTTGCATGGGCATGACCCCAGCGCCACACAGGTAGCCTTTCCTCTTCTGCCCTTCCACATCTGTGAGAATGCTCAGAGGCTTTCCGGACGTGGGGTTTCTCGAGGCTGGTTTCAGGCTTTGCATTCCATCCTGGAAACTGTACACAGACTTGGTTAGGGCTCGTTCCTAGAAAGGCCAGGAGTGCTGACCTCAGGGAGCCTGGGCTTTTGACCCATGTCTTGACATTCATTACACCCTGCTTTTAACAGACTTTAGAGTTTGCTCCTCCCCCATGACCCTCCCCAGTGAACCACCATTGTCCTCTAGGCTCAGCTGGAGCCTGTGGTGCCCATCCGTACCCCCATCCTTGGTGGTGGTGAGGCCCTGGGAGAAGTGGGCATGGATATTTTGGAGTGGTGAGGGAGCTTGCATTAAACAGATCCTGGAGAGTCAGGGTCACAGATGTGCTCTCTAGTTTCCTTCCCCCTCTGCTGTTCTCTGCTTGAAGGAGAAAAAGACTTGTTTTTGCATTTGAATCCATTGGCTAGAGTTCCTGGCAACCCTCTGGGGAGAATTCAGAATCTTAGAGCTCTTGTCTATTGCTGGAGGCCTCAGGGAAGAGACTATAATAGTCCTTGGCAGCTGTTGTGGTACATGCTGAAAATCTCAGCACTTGGGAAGTAGAGGCAGGAGGATCACAAGTTTGAGGCCAGCTTGGGGTACACAACAATATTCTGCCTTTAAAAAAATGGAAACAGAGAGTGAGCATGGCGTGGTACAACATCCTGAAAGGTGGAGCCAAGCGTGCTCTGTGACCTGGAATCCTGTTCCTGCAGCCTGCATATCCAGACCCAGTACAGAGAGAGACCCTGTCTCGGAAAGAGAAAGAAATAGGGGTGGGAGAAAAGAGAAAACAGAAGTGTGTTTCTCCCACAGTACCCAAACATTTCACCCTTGACCCAGGCAGGAAGAACTCTTGCCACACCCCCTTTAACTGCTAGCCCGCCCTCTCCTGGGCCATTCCCATCCTGGGAGCTGAGAATAGCAGCAGAGTGGGTGGTGATGGGAAAATACTTCTTGGCTGCCCTTCTGGGTAGGGGGCAGCAGGAAACAAGGCAGGGATGGCGCTGTAGGGATGGCAGGTTGGAACTAAGGGGTGTCCTGTTTGAGGACAGTCATGAAGCCTTAGGTTGTCGGAGGGAGGCTGCCTGTCTGGGTGGCTCTTCTGAGCTTGACTAGGATGGGTAGATGACAGGAAATACCTTTTTCAGGCAGAATAATTGCAAGTCACGGGCTTTGCCTGAGCAGCTGCTTTTCTTTCTCTATGGCATCTGTATTTCAGAAATGCGCTGACATACTTTTTGCCCACTCAGCATATAGACCTGGACAGATAGATTCTATTTAATAAGCACATGTTGTTGGCACTTAGCACCAGGGCTGTGTGCCTAAGCCGTGGGTGGGACTCCCCTTTCCTCCTGTTCTGGGAAGACAGTGTTCCTGCAGACTACTGCCTGACTCTGAGTGCTTCGTGTGCCAGTGCCATCTTTGATGTACCTGGTGTGGTTGCTTAGGAGAGTATTAGGTAGCAAACAGGTAGTATCCTGTGGTCATGAGTGCAGGTACGGGGTGAAGGGCCGGAGTGAAGGTGGGGCCAGGATACACTGCGAGTGTACACTCGAGATTGGAGTTAGGAGAAAGCCATGATCTGGGAAGAGAGAGCATGACAGACTTAAGTGCCAGGGTCCTGAGAATGGCTGGACTTGAGTGATCGGGGAGGAAATGAGGGCGGGAAGTGTGCGCGCACACACACAGGGTTCTCAGTGTTGGAGGACCATGGACGACACTGCCCAGGTAGAAGCTGGAAGGAAAGCGGCTGGAGCACCTCCTCAGGTGCCGGTTGTCTGGGCAGCTCTGGCCTCGTTTTGCGGAAGGTCTGGATTTGCAGGTAGAGCACAAAGGATTTGTTGATGGTTTGAGATGCTGTATGCTGCCGTGTCTGAGCATGTTGAGCTGTAAGTATGTGTCAATCACTGAGAATGTGGAGGAAAATTTGGGCTTGGCTGGGTAGTCACTTCATGTCCTCTGATTGATAGCTGCACAAGTTACACCTGTGGTGTTCCACCACCAGCAAGGCACATGAAGAGAGGTGCTCTGTGCTCCTGTGGGGCCTGAGAGCCTCCCTCTTCTCATCTCTGTGGACATGAGCCTGTTCTGCCCAGCTGCCTGTCTGTGCTTGGGTCTACACCAGGTGATCAAGACATGCCCTTTCAGAGTGCAAATGTGCCATGGGTACCAAGTGTTTGCCAAGGGTCCAGGCAGGCAGCCAATGTCTCTACCACATTGAATATCAGGGAGACAGAAGCAGCTTCCTTTAGTCCTGACAGGCTGAATGGATTATACATTATTCTAGGGCCAGACAGACTGTGTGTGTGTGTGTGTGTGTGTGTGTGTGTGTGTGTGTGTTCCTAACATTTTCTTAGGTATATTGAGATCTGAAAAGACATTCTCCTACCCCTGAGGTCTCCACCTGGGTTTTCCCGTGTCTGAGGCCACAATCTGTGCATAGGGTGCTGTTCACTGCAAAAAAGCGGGCGGCCACCGTAGTAACCGTGCCCACCCTTCGTTCGCAGCCTGTGCACGTCTGGCGTGGTTCGGCTTCACATTAACAGCTGGCTAGAAGTGAGCTTCTGTCTGCCCCACAAGATCCACTATGCAGCTTCAAGTCTGATCCCTCCTGAGGCCATTGAACGGAGCCTGAAAGCCATCCGGTGAGAGACAGCCCCATCCTGCCTCTCCCTCAGCTGCTGTCTGAGACCTTGCTAGTTACTTTGTTTCAGAAATTCTCTTTTCCTCTTCCTGCCACAGAAACTAGCATGTAGGACTTTGTTGTTGCTAGAACCACATGGTTTTACATCCGATGCTGCCCAGAAATGACCTAGGCCTTCCCGCATTGCCTAGGTGAGGAGAACCTGCCATGGGCCTCACCTAGGCCTGCCGGGCAGCTCAGGGCTAACCTAGAACTTTAGCAGATTGCCTTCATGGTACAATCAATAGTTGTCAGCATTTCATCAGAAATCATGGGAACCCAATTACTTTCTTAAATTAGTTGATTTCCTGTAAGGAAAAAGCAGGCCTGGGATTATAACAGTGCTGTTTGCGTTGTAGGTCCCAGGCTCTGTCCTCAGCACCAAAGAGAGTAAAAAAGATGAAATCTGGGCACCTTCCTCAACACTGGAAATGATAGAAAGCAGATTACTTATTGCCCAGTAATCCCTATCTATGTTCCAAGTCAAATGGCTGAGCATATTTCTGTAGTTCTATTCATAGTTGGGAGATATTTGTTTTTCTTGTGGGTTTTTTTTTTTTTTTTGGTACTAATGACTAAACCTAGGGCTTTGCACATGCTAGGCAAGCACTTTATCATTACATACACACATCCATCCATCCATCCATCCATCCATTATCATATGCCCTTCCTCCCTCACCCTTCATGAGACAGACTCCATCTCCTGGCTGTTCTGGAACTTACTATGTACACTAGGCTGGCCTTGAATTCACAGAGATTCATCTGCCTTTGCCTCTCAGGGGTTGGAATTGAAAATCTGTAAGAGCCACCATGCTTTCTTGATCGCTCTTTACCTTTATGCACATGCATATATACATATGTTTGAGGTGGCAGACACCGGCAGATCCCAAAGGCTTGGGGGTCAACAAGTGCAGCCAAAGTGGCGTGCTTCAGGTTCAGTGAGAGCTCCTATCAGGAAATAAGGAGGAGAGCTGGACATGATGGCACACACCCTCAGTCCCAGCACTTAGGAAGCAGGGCAGGAGGATCTCTGAGTTCAAGGCCAACCTAGTTTACAGCCTGGTCTTGAGTTCTAGGACAGCCAGGGCTATACAGAGAAACCCTGTCTCAAAAAAATAAATTAGATTGAAGGTTCATAAGCCAGTTCAGCAGGTAAAGGTGCTCACTGCCAGGCTTGTGACCTGAGTGCAGTTTGTGGAACCCACTTGGTAGAAGAAGAGACCTATATGTGTGTGCCTCACGTATATACAAAATGTAAATAAGTGTTTTTAAAAAAGGTAGAGAAGGCCGGGTGGTGGTGGCGCACGCCTTTAATCCCAGCACTTGGGAGGCAGAGGCAGGCGGATTTCTGAGTTCGAGGCCAGCCTGGTCTACAGAGCTAGTTCCAGGACAGCCAGGGCTACACAGAGAAACCCTGTCTCGAAAAACAAAACAAAAAAAAAGGTAGAGAAGGGGGATAGGAAGTCAGGTATTACTGCTGCAGTAATCCTCACAGACTATGTAAAAGCCCTGGACACGTAACTGCTTTTGATTTCCCCTCAGCCTCTCCTGCCCAGTGCCTATGGGCTCTGGCTGGGCCTTGGTGTTCCATGCTTACCTGGCACGGGGCCCCATGGCTCTGACGTCTTGCTGACGTGTGCCTCTGTCCTTCAGCCCGTACCATGCCTTGCTGCTTCTAAGTGACGAGAAGTCTCTGCTGAGTGAGCTTCCCATCGACTGCTCCCCGGCTCTGGTGCGGGTGATCAAGACCACGTCTGCTGTGAAGAACCTGCAGCAGCTAGCCCAGGACGCTGATCTGGCCCTGCTGCAGGTAGGACCCGGGGCACTCGGAGGGGTGGGGGAAGAGGCCTCGATTCATTAGGGAGGCAGCCTGTGCAGGGTCAGGAAAGCAGACTGCCTGCCGGCCATGCTGAGTCCCCGGGGAGGGCTCTTGTCTAGACATAAGTAGACAGTACATGTCCTACCACAGATCAGGAGGAGGCCTGGGCTTCTGGTATCTGGTCACACTTAGTTTAGAGCCACAGGTCTGACTTCTTTCCCTGTTAAGCAAGGTGAGGCAAGCCTTGGGAGAAAGGAGAGAAGTGTTTCCAGGAAAGGCCTGGAGAACAGCTTGGGGCAGTAATAGCTCATGGCGGGTCTTCCAGCTCAGGACAGTCTCACGCTGGCCTATGAGCAAGCACATGGGAAGAGAGCGAGGACTTGAGGGGTAACTGACCCTACTGTGTGGCTTCTAGTTTTTGCACATTTTCCTACCTTTTGTTTTTATTTTTCTTTAAAGATTTTTTTATTTTATGTATGTGAGTACACTGTCACTGTCTTCGGACATATCAGTAGAGGTCATCGGATCCCTTTACAGATGGTTACGAGCCACCATGTAGTTGCTGGGAATTGAACTCAGAACCTCTGGAAGAGCAGTCAGTGCTCTTAACCACTTAGCCATCTCTCCAGCCCCCTTGTTTTTGTTTTTAATAAAATGCATGTCTTTAATGATGAGACATGCAGCGATACAGCCTTATTTTGGAGGTCAACTAAGTCCAACCAAATGTTCAGAGAAAATCTTCCCCAGAGGACTGAGGATCTGCCTCCTTCCATCTCTGATGCCTGCAGGGCTGGTGTCCAAGTGAGTTCCGCCCCACACGGATCCCTTGTGTTCTGCTCCTGCTCTCCTTTTCCAGCGTAGCCCTAGAGTCATCAGTATGCCCTCATTCTCGTGGAAGACGTGTGGCAGAGCTGTAGAGACAGCCCCAAGGCAAGGGTTTGTGGCTGCCCTCTGGGCTCAGAGAGAAGGCCCTTAGCTGTAGTGTGGAGGAGGAAAAGGCACAGAAGAAGCTGGTATTCAGGGGCCTGGAGTGTAGACTGTGTCACCTCTACCAGGGCTGTGGGTGCAGGGCCAAGGGAATAAATGCCAATATCCTCACTGGTAGTGCTGTGCACACTGTGGCCTGCAGAGGGTAGCAGAGGCCTACCCAGGACCTCAGTTTGCTCAAAGGCCAGACTTCTCAGTAGACTGAAGTAGCTCTGAGGTCCCTCTGGCTAGGCCTCCTGGCTCTGTGGGGCTGAGAAGTGGGTTGGCATTGTTGGTAGTTTCTGCTTTGTGGGCCCATTGGGCTGCCTTTTTCCAAAACCCTTTCTGTTCTCAGGATAAGTTTGTCCCTTCTATCTCTGACTCTGCATAGGCTCTGTGAGAGCACTTAGCATATGCTGCCTTTGTAGTTGAACTTGGCATCCGAAGCTGGACAAGATTCAGCAAGGACCTCATCCTGCTTCCCTTAGCAGCAGACACAGAACTTTGGATGTACTCACTGTCCCTGAGCACCGCGGAGAGGGCCGGTACTGCTGCTCTAAGGAGTCTGGGCTGTGCGGATGATGGCTGTTCTCTCTTCCTACTCCACGTTTGAGAAAGACTTTACTAAGAGGCTGTGCTAGGGCTGTGCCTGACTTCACTCTCACAGTCCTTTGATAAACCTTTGATGTCTCTTCCATTTCCTTGTCTTGGTCTTGTCTGGGATCAGGGAGGAGGGTGTTTCCTTCCGAGCTAACTTCCTGCTGAACCTGATTTAAATCGGATCTTACTGCTGGTGTGCCTGTGTGAAGCCCTGTGAGGTGTCGTCGTGTGTGTGTCTCCGCCCCCCCCCCCCATTCTCTGCAGCTTACCTCACCATTCTCCCGACTGCTGACTGCTGTTTCCTGTAGATGTCTCTGTGGGAGCAGTGATCCTAGAGTGATGCTGAACCTTTGGGGAACATCTGCCTTGGGTGTGAATGTCACACATTATATATATAAGGTCACTCAGAGGGCCTTGTGGCCCACTTGTGTAACCCAAGCCCCCAGGAGGCTGAGGGAGAAGGATTGTTTGTTTGAGACAGGGTTTCTCTGTAGCCCTGGCTGTCCTGGAACTCGCTCTGTAGACCAGGTTGGCCTCAAACTCAGAGATCTCTGCCTGCCTTCTAAGTGCTGGGATTAAGGCCCCTGCAGGTGTGTGTGTGTGTGTGTGTGTGTGTGTGTGTGTGTGTGTTGAGATAGGATGTCTTCTGTATAGCCTTGGCTGTTTTCGGAGGAAAAAAAAATTTTTTTTCTCTGTGTAGCCCTGGCTGTCCTGGAACTCACTTTATAGACCAGACTGGCCTCGAACTCAGAAATCCACCTGCCTCTGCCTCCCAAGTGCTGGGATTAAAGGTGTGCGCCACCTCTGCCCCACACCTTGGCTGTTTTCAAACTTGGAATTTTTCTGTCTCCGCCTCCTGAGCTCTTAGGTGTGTCATCATCCTCACGTCTCCTCGGGCTTTAATGTGTATATGCACGCATTGTTCTGGGCAGTATTAGAGACTGAACCCAGGGCCTCAACATGAGGAACTGTATTAAAGGCTGTAGCATTAGGAAGTTGAGAACTACTGGCGTAGAGGTTAAAAGAAAAGCACTTGCTGTTCTGGTAGAAGACCCAAGTTTTGTTCTTAGCACCCATGTTGGATAGGTTACAATCTCCTGTAACTCCAATGCATCTAACAGCCTCTTCTGGCTTCTGTGGGTACATTAGCATGAAAACACACACACACACACACACACACACACACACACACACACACTTTTTAAGATGGGGGTTGAAGAATTGACTGCAGAGAAGCCAATCTCTACTCTTAAATAAATGATGAGGCTGCAAACCAAGGAAGAGGCAAGGGCAGATTCTTTGTTGGAACAACCCAAGGCAGCACAGATTTGCTGGCACCCTGGGTCTAGCTCTGTCATGCTTATTTTGTATTTTTAGTTCTAAGAATGGCATTCTGGCTTCTTAATGGAGAATGTTATAGGGTCAAGGGAGGATGAGATTGGAAGTCACAGTGTCAGCAGATATAGAAAACATGGCATGTACTTGCCAGAGAGCGCATGTTCGTCGCATGTGGGACAAGAGCATAGAGGGGCAGCGGTGAGGAAGCTGTTTCCTCCTCGTTGAGCTGGCTGTTGGCTGATAACTGCCCTTAGCAGGAGAGCAGGTACCGTGGCGAGGCTGAGCTCCCCTGCTGAAAGCCTGGAGTGCCACTGCTTGTGACTTAACACCTTCTCATGAGGGCTGCAGGGCTGTTTTCAGGCCTGGCCCCATAAAGTTGGCGTGTTCTGAGGCTACCGTAGAAGGGATCTCTGGTATCTTTGTGTATTTCCTGGTGTCTTAGCGCTTAGGAGAACAGACTGGGAGGATGGTCTCTGGGGAAAGCAGGGTGCATGCGGACCTTAGAGTATGCAGGGGCCGATGGGATGAGACTCCATATTTTATTACTTTGGAGAATGGTGCTGGGTGACTGGTGGCCACGAGAATGCTGTGCTTCTTCTGCTGGAGTCATCCAGCCCATGCTCCCAAGCACTCCAGTGTCCCTGTGTTCCTGTGCCTACTGCCTAGCAAAACTGTGCTATTAAGAAGCACTCTGACTACAAGAACAGTGATGTTGGTACCGCTGACTCAGGTGTGGGTGCTGCAGTGCTGCTTCAAGTTGGAAGAATTCCAGAGGGCATTTTCTTCAGGCAGGAAGGCCATGGCCTCCAAGTTTAGTCCTTCCATCTCCCCTTGGTCTGCAGGTCTTCCAGCTTGCAGCTCATCTGGTATACTGGGGCAAGGCCGTCATCATCTACCCATTGTGTGAGAACAACGTCTATGTCCTGTCTCCCAATGCCAGCGTGTGTCTGTAAGTACCATTGGCTGACAAAATCTGGAGTCTGGAGTTAGAAAAGCCCAGCAGGACCCTTTAATGGCACCCCCAGTGGCCAGGCCCAGAGGCTTTGAAGCCATGAGGCCAGATCTCACTATATCCTGATACTGCCTATAGTGTGCTGAGGTGCAGACCACAGTGGTTTGGTGTTGCCCATGGTAAGACCATCTCTTCCTGGCTGAAATCAGGGGTTCTGTGGTTCCTGCCACAGCTTGAGGGACAGTGAGTATGATTTTGCCATCTGAAGGCCTGCTGGGTCACCATACTTCATTCTGTTGTTGTGCTCACCCAGATGGTTGCTGTGAGCATGGGAAATGCACTGACCATGGCTGTCTGCCCCAGGTACTCCCCACTAGCTGAGCAGTTCTCCCGCCAGTTCCCGTCCCATGACCTGCCGTCTGTCCTGGCCAAGTTTTCCCTGCCCGTTTCTTTATCGGAGTTCAGGAGCCCTCTGGCCCCCCCTGCACAGGAGGTGAGTCACTAGAGCCCCTGCGTGGCTTACAAAGTAGACTGCGTATGACAGCCTGCCTGGTGGCCCCTGATTCAAAAGCTCTTAGCATTGTTGATCTTTTTGCCATGGTTTGGGGGGATTTTACTAGCAAGCACTGCAGGCTTCCTGTGGTCCGTAGAGCTCACCATAGGCATCCTTAGATCTAGGACTGGTTTAAGTTTGCCAGAAGGGCATTAGCTTTACTGGGCTGACAGGGTTCCCTTGTGCTGCCATTGGGGCAGGGGCTTCTCACAGATGGAGGTGCAGACAGCTTTGTTCTCACTAAGCCTGGGCCCTGTTTTCCAAGGCAGTTCAGTTCCTGTACCCCTTCCTCTGGGAGCTTAGGAACCACGGGATCTTTGTGTGGACTCCTCTGTCGATGGCAATGAGAGGCTGGTTGTGGGAGGGTGCTTCTCAGGGGGTAAGGGATGAATCCGAGTGGGCTGCAGGGGTCGGTCACTCCTCACCGCCCCATGCTCAGAAGATGGCGAGATGGTGACTCGGAGTCAGAGAAGCTTTGCCCCCCTCCCCTCTGCCAAGGACTTTGAGCTCTCAGAGGGAAGCTAGGGAGAGCACAGGTGTCGGTGATCTCCATGCTTTATCTTCAAAAGCATAGTATTTGTTTTAATAGCTGCCAGATACACTGGGCAAAATTAGTCCTCAAAGTCAAATACTTCCCCTTCTCAAATTGTGAATGGGAATTAGACCCTGGGTTTTTAGCTCATTTACATGCTGAGTGTGCCAGAGTTCTAACGCCGCCTTTCACGGAGCCCTGGGTTTCCAGGAACAGAGCCAGGAGGATGAAAGCCGCACTTTGCCCCTGCCCCTCCCTCCTCTCCCCCGGGTGGCTCTCTGGGGGAGGGCCTGGCAGTGCTCCGTGCCAGCAGGAACCTCCCAGTTGTCTGGAGAACGCTCATCTTCCAGCCATGGCTGAGCAGCTGCTTCAGGCCTTGTCGGCCTGGGATGGAGCTGGTTGGTTTGCCGCATCCCAGAGACATACTGTCTAGTGCTTATGCAGCTTTTGTGTTTTATTCTTTACATTTGTGTTACAATAGTTTCAGTTCCTTAGAATTCTATTTGGTTCTGACCATGATTAGTATGTGTATCTTCCTCCCCAGTAACCCAGCCTCATCTATCAGTGACCTGGGCAGCAGCTCTTCTGTGTCCCCCAAAGATGAGAGCGCTGGTGCTGTGTTCACACACCGTGCTGCTTGGTGTCTGTGCCTGAGATACACTTTAACATCGGTGCTGGGCACTACCTGGCACTAGGTTCACTGCAGTGGCCCATGCTCACTAGGAAGAGCCATTGGCTTCATGTAGGGAACGGTGGGTCCCCTTCCTGTTTCCGTTTGGAATCACCTGTGTTCTTGAAGCAAACTTTGAGGTACAGCCAATGACTCATGAGAGTTTCCTCTCGGAACTTTGTGTGGACTTGCCTAGCAGTGGACTGTCTGATGGCAGGTCTTAGTGGGCTGGAGGTGAGGGTGACAAGGACGGCTCTGGCTCTAGGGGAAGTTGGCTCAGAGACGGGAGGGAACGCAGGCGTGTGATGGGAGCTGGTGCACAGGTGTGGGTGCACACGTGAGATGGGAGCTAGTGCACAGGTGTGGGTGCACACATGAGATGGGAGCTGGTGCACAGGTGTGGGTGCACACGTGTGATGGGAGCTGGTGCACAGGTGTGGGTGCACACATGAGATGGGAGCTGGTGCACAGGTGTGGGTGCACACGTGTGATGGGAGCTAGTGCACAGGTGTGGGTGCACACGTGTGATGGGAGCTAGTGCACAGGTGTGGGTGCACACGTGTGATGGGAGCTGGTGCACAGGTGTGGGTGCACACATGTGATGGGAGCTGTGCACAGGTGTGGGTGCACACATGTGATGGGAGCTGGTGCACAGGTGTGGGTGCACACGTGTGATGGGAGCTGTGCACAGGTGTGGGTGCACACATGTGATGGGAGCTAGTGCACAGGTGTGGATGCACACGTGTGATGGGAGCTGTGCACAGGTGTGGGTGCACACATGAGATGGGAGCTGGTGCACAGGTGTGGGTGCACACGTGTGATGGGAGCTAGTGCACAGGTGTGGGTGCACACGTGTGATGGGAGCTGGTGCACAGGTGTGGGTGCACACGTGTGATGGGAGCTGGTGCACAGGTGTGGGTGCACACATGTGATGGGAGCTGTGCACAGGTGTGGGTGCACACGTGTGATGGGAGCTGGTGCACAGGTGTGGGTGCACACATGTGATGGGAGCTGTGCACAGGTGTGGGTGCACACATGTGATGGGAGCTGGTGCACAGGTGTGGGTGCACACGTGTGATGGGAGCTGTGCACAGGTGTGGGTGCACACATGTGATGGGAGCTAGTGCACAGGTGTGGATGCACACGTGTGATGGGAGCTGTGCACAGGTGTGGGTGCACACATGAGATGGGAGCTGGTGCACAGGTGTGGGTGCACACGTGTGATGGGAGCTAGTGCACAGGTGTGGGTGCACACGTGTGATGGGAGCTGGTGCACAGGTGTGGGTGCACACGTGTGATGGGAGCTGGTGCACAGGTGTGGGTGCACACATGTGATGGGAGCTGTGCACAGGTGTGGGTGCACACGTGTGATGGGAGCTGGTGCACAGGTGTGGGTGCACACGTGTGATGGGAGCTGTGCACAGGTGTGGGTGCACACGTGTGATGGGAGCTAGTGCACAGGTGTGGATGCACACGTGTGATGGGAGCTGGTGCACAGGTGTGGGTGCACACATGAGATGGGAGCTGGTGCACAGGTGTGGGTGCACACGTGTGATGGGAGCTAGTGCACAGGTGTGGATGCACACGTATGATGGGAGCTGGTGCACAGGTGTGGGTGCACACATGTGATGGGAACTGGTGCACAGGTGTGGGTGCACACATGTGATGGGAGCTGTGCACAGGTGTGGGTGCACACGTGTGATGGGAGCTGTGCACAGGTGTGGGTGCACACGTGTGATGGGAGCTAGTGTGGCCTGGGAGTTCTGCCCCACTGTTTTCCCTGGGGGACGCTGGCCTTACAGAGCCGCCAGTAGGTGAGGTCCCTTCTTCCTAGCAGGAGGCCTTCCTGTTTAGGTACTGGGGCTGCTAAGGAAGGTGGCTCTCGCAGTCCCCAGGCACAGGGACCTGCTCCTCAAGGCCTGAGTCAGGGGAGCAGCCCACCTGCTGTCTTCTCTGCTCACTCCCAGACCCAGCTCATCCAGATGGTGGTGTGGATGCTGCAGCGCCGGCTCCTCATCCAGCTGCATACCTACGTTTGCCTGATGGCCTCACCCAGTGAAGAGGAGCCCCGACCGCGAGAGGATGATGTCCCCTTCACAGCCCGAGTCGGTGGCCGCAGCCTCAGCACACCCAATGCTCTAAGCTTTGGCTCCCCAAGTAGGATCCCCTTCCAGGACATCTGTCTGGTAATGGGGGGCTGGGAGACTTTGGTGGTGACATCCAGGAAGCCTGGGCACTGTTGGAATAAGAGGTGTTCTTAGACATCTGTACTCACCTGCCTCTGTCCCTGTGGAGACACACTGTCCCTCTTCCTCCTGACTCCCCTGTACTGCCATGGGTCCTGAGGGGGAGGCTCCTCCCATGAGCAGCTAGCTGTCGTCAGAAGCAGCCTTTGCCCACTGCAGGGTTCTCCCACTCCAGCCTAGGCTCAGAGCAGGGATCACAGCTGTCTGGTGTTGGGGTTCATGTACCCCTATCTGTCTAGTGTTTTATCCTCCATGTTGGCTGGGATGGGACAAGACACCCATTCCTGCCATGGGGTGTGGTGGGTATACAGCATGCTTTCATTCTGGGGCCTTGAAGCTACTCCTATAGGGGTAGATTCTATAGGGTAGCTCCTTGTATTCCGGGTTAGCCACACAATGGGCACTTAGGTGGTGGGATGGCAGTGAATTCTTACATGAAGGCAGATTGCACAGTTGGGTACCAGGAGGAGAGTGGGAGTGATCTCAGGATCTGGATGCTGGCAGGACCTTGGTGCTCCCATCTTGGTACACTGGCATCCAGTTGGCCAATTTCAACCCACAGCCAGCAGTGACGACATGACCCTTACCAGCCCCAGTATGGACAACTCCAGTGCAGAACTGCTCCCCAGTGGGGACTCACCACTGAACAAGAGGATGACGGAGAACCTGCTGGCCAGCCTCTCAGAGCACGAGCGGGCTGCTATCCTCAATGTGCCAGCAGCCCAAAACCCTGAGGACCTCCGCATGTTTGCCAGGTAGGGAGCAGATGACTGAGTGTGACGTGGAGGATCCTGCGTGGAAGCGCTGGTACCCTTCACAGCTCAGGGAAGTGGTGGGTCTCTCCCTGGGGTTAGTGTGAGCACAGGGGAGCTACCGTCCTGGAGGGATGCAGGCTCTGGTCCAGCCCCTCCGTCTGGTCGGCGCTTACTCAGTACTTGTGGATATTCTGTGTCGCTGCTCTCAAGTTCCAACCGACTTGGTTTGCAGGAGTATGTCCTGATTGTTGGCCCTGGGGGGAAGCTTAGGGCCCTGTATCATAGCAGCTTGATGTCTGCCATGTCCATCCTGCCTTAGGAGATGTAAGGGTGTGGTGTTATGGGAGAGGTCAGGTTGTCATTCTTTGTTTGAAGAAACACAAGGAGACTGTTGGAGGAGCATTTGCAACTCTAAGTGCTGCTGCTGGCCTTTGTGCTGGACTCAGCTGCAGAGAGCTCCCTGGAGCAGACTGCCTCAGTGCCATGGGAGAAGAGAGAAGCCGTTAGCACCTCCCTTCAGCGGGTGCATGCTCACGTGGCTCCGAGCGCACAGCCATGCTGCGCGGTGGACTCTTTAGGCCCACCACCGCCTGTCTGGGGGACTGGTGGACAGCAGGTCCAGGATGCTGATCTCATCCCACAGCTCTACACAAGCCTGCAGGCAGTTTACAAACTCACCCACCAATGGCTGTCCTCAGTAGCACCGGCCTTGGGCTAGGCTCATGCTGTCCTCTCCCCCCACCCCAGGCTCCTTCACTACTTCCGGGGCCGCCACCATCTGGAGGAGATCATGTACAATGAGAACACACGGCGCTCCCAGCTGCTCATGCTCTTTGACAAATTCCGCAGCGTGCTGGTGGTGACCACCCATGAGGACCCCGTCATCGCTGTCTTCCAGGCACTGCTCACATGAGCCCAAGCAGCATGCCTGTGTGTGGATGGGCACAGCCGCCCCTCTGCCGCAGAGTTCCTGACTGGCCTTAGGAGGATCAGCAGCCCCAGCCTGGCAGAACTGCTTCCTGTTTTAGCCGTCAGTCTGGTCAGAAGCGGGTCTGGGGCAACCAGTGCTGGGCTTTGTTTTTGTCTTGAGACAGTCTTCTGTAGCCCAGACCTCATACTTGCTATGTAGCTAAGGATGACCTTGAACTCCTGATCTTGCTGCCTCTCTCCCAAATGCTATGATTACAGATGTGTGCCATCAATGTCACTTTAAAAAATATATTTATTTTTATTTATGGTTTTGTGTGTATGTGTGTCCTCAGAGGTCAGAAGAAAGCATGCCCCAGAGCTAGAGTTACAGAGGTTGTGAACCACTGGGTGTGGTGCTGGGAGCAGAACAGGCACAGGAAGCACTTTTAACCTCTGCTCTCTCTCCCACCCACCAGTCTCCTCCTTCAGTCTTCTGAAGTCCTTATGGCAGCTTAGCATTGCTGCGCTGAAGAAGGTCTTCCAGGATGTGTCTTTTTTTTTGGGGGGGGGGTAAGATTTATCTATTTAATGTATGTGAGTATACTGTTATCTTCAGACACACCAGAAGAGGGCATTACATGCCACTACAGATGGTTGTGAGCCACCATGTGGTTGCTGGGAATTGAACTTAGGACCTCTGGAAGAGCAGTCGGTGCTCATAACCGCTGAGCCATCGCTCCAGCCCCCGGGATGTGTCTTCATACACACATAGGTTGTGTCCTTCTCATCCCTTTCCCAGCCTGCCCCTGGTGGCACTGCCCTGGAGTGTCCAGCAACACTCGTTCAACTCCTGCTCCTTAGTGCACACTGCATGTTCTCCCTCCCTCTGCTGCTGTGCATGCTGGGTAACCCAGTTTCCTGAACCGGACAAAGAATTAACTGCAAGAACACAAAGTCCGGGTGAGACTCGGGGACAGGTCTCTACAAACAGGGTATTTATTTTACTTCTGGACAGTTAAAAAGCCGATCAGAGCAGGCAGTTTGCTGAGGCTGATACATCTGTTCAGCTACTCTATCCACCACACTGACCCAAGGGCTGCCCAGGACATAGAAGCGCAGGGGCTTCTGTGTCCACTCCCCTGCATGACCAATTCCTATTCGGGCTGCTGCCACCACAGCTGGGCTACTGGACTCCAGAGGGCCATGCTCCAGCCACACAGCCTCATCTTGAGCCAGGTCTCGCTGGTCAAAGCTCTTATCAATGGCCAGGGCCTGACACAGCTTGGAGGGACCGCTACAGAGCTCACGGTCCTTGAGGGAACGGCCGACAGTGCTTTTCCGGAGGGAGTTTCGAAGCTGCCGCATGGTCTCCAGGCCCTCCAGGGGCTCTAGTGCTCTTAGCAAGACACAAGCCCCAGCCCCTGTAGGACAGACAGAGAGCTTGAAGTAAACCTCAGGCCTGCTGCCCATGCACATACCCAGTGTTGCAGAGTTGCTGCTGTCCTCCTGCATGTGTAAACCGTATCCACGGTATCAGACCCCCGTCTCCCTTTCTCTGTAGAACTGACTAGGTGGCTAAGCCTTCTCTGAGGGCCTTGGGTAGCCTCCATCACGTAAGACTGACCAGTGAGACTCCCACCACTGCCCTCAGAGCCAGAACTGCGATCAACCGGTGTGGGCGCATCTGGCATCCGCTTCCTCTTTCTGTAGCTTCCCCTAGTCTTTTTTTTTTTTTTTTTTAAATGTGTTTCTGCGTGCATTCATACATATATCTATGTGCTCTGAGAGGATCCCCAGGAGTTAGAGTTACGGGCAGTTGTAAACTGCCTGATCCGGGCTCTGAACCGGGACCCTCTGGAAGAGATGTAAATACCGTTAACATAGACAGCTGTATGGTCATCTCTGCAGCCTGCTTCCCCCGGTCTTCACTGGTGGTGGCTATGAGGGTGTCTGAGGAAGCCCCGGAGGGCTAGCACCCCAGGGTGGAGAGCCTGCCACTGCTGGAAAACAGCCAGTCTCACACGCAGTCCAAATCTGATACAGGTCAGGAAAGCCTGAAAGACCCTCCTGCTAAGCCACCTGGGACTTCTCTCATTTTAGGAAGAAGCAGGCTACAGAGTGTCTGTCAGTACAGGACACACAGTCACAACTCCCAGTCCCCCAGAGCCACCATTTCCTGGCTCCTTCTCATCTTCATGCAAACACCTTTGACCTCCGGGAGCTCGGCTGCACACGCGCTTGACTTGGCACCCTGTGCTCCGCTGTCTGGCTTTTCAACCCTCACCTTCTTCCCACGCCCTCAGCACTCACTCCTGGCCAGTGACATCCATGTCCTCAGCCTCTACTCAACGTGGATGGCCCTGATCAGGACCATGTGCACACTTGTGGCATCGCCCTCAGCTTGGGTGATCCTGGAGGACTTCAGCTGTGTGTTCCTCCTTGCCTCTGCCTTGTCCACCGTGTCCTAGGAACCTGCTTTCCTCCCGCAGAGACTACAGCGCTAACCATGCCTGGCTGTTTCCTTACTTCAGCCACACAAGCAGGGTTGGTTCTGTCCAAGAAGGCGTCTGTGATCTCCCTTTTTATTAAAAAATTAAAAAGTGTATTGGCGTTTTGTGTGTATGTATGTTTGCACCCCCTGTTTGCCTGGGGCTGGGAAAAGAAAGAACCCAGGTCCTTTCAAGAGCAGGTGACAGCCGGGCAGTGGTGGCGCACACCTTTAATCCCAGCACTTGGGAGGCAGAGGCAGGCGGATTTCTGAGTTTGAGGCCAGCCTGGTCTACAGTGTGAGTTTCAGGACAGCCAGGGCTATACAGAGAAACCCTGTCTCGAAAGAAAGAGAGAGAGAGAGAGAGAGAGAGAGAGAGAGAGAGAGAGAGAGAGAGAGAGATACAGAGACAGAGAGAGAGAGAGCGCGAGCAGGCGACACTGTTAACAACTGAACTGCTCTTCAGCCCCGTCCTGTGATCTGTTGATGTCTAGTCATCCACAGTGTGGCTCAGCATTGGCTTGGTGGTAGGTGCACAGCCAGTCCTGTGTCTACTCACTTCCACCTCCCAAGTCCCCTGCGGTGGACACTCAGCAGTCTGCTATGGGTAACCACAATCCCCTGCATCACAAGTGTTTGTCCGAGCAACCAAGAACATCAGTCACTTAGGGACAAACAGGGAGAGCTCAGCTCACAAGTACTGAGATGTGCCAGCCACGTTCCCAGTCAGCAGTGGCTCTGGCAGGATGGGACTGGTTCTTCAGGCTCAGACCGCCTTGTGAGAACACAAGGCTACATGCCTGTCAAGACGAAGCTGGACCCCAGAGGGGAGTTGGTTTCTCCCATGAGCATTGCACCAGCACCCCTCCACGAAAGTGTCTGGGGCCAGAAGGTCTGTGTGGTTCTCACAGGGTTTCTAGCAGCATCCCTGTCTTTACCTTCTAGATGTTAGTCAGTCGTGAGATTCAAATATGTCACCAAACACTGCCTAATGCCCCTGTGTGGGGCAGAAGTGTTCCTGGCTGAGAATAACTGAGCTAGATCCCCTAACAGGATCTTTGGCAGGTTCCTGTATGAGCCCCGCTTACCCCAAACCAGGCTCTTTCCTCTTCCCTACACTTCATCCCACTCCAAATCTAACCCGGGATCAAAACCATGGCTCTGAACTCTGTAGCCTCCGATGCTTTATCCAGCCCCGCCCGCCCTTCAGGGGACCAGCCAGCGCTCCTGAAATCCTAACTTGGCCCCTGGCAACGGCACTTTCCTACTCAACTGCCCGTCTCCCCAAGTCTTTCAGGGGGTTGGCTAGCAGCTGGCCTGCCTGTCTCCTCAAGCCCAGCACCACTAACCTTGACTTGAGACGTTCAAACAGAAGTACATGCCATAGATGATGTACACATACAGGGTCCCGGGTTTCATGAACATGCCACGGTTGCGAGGGGTCTGCCGGCCACCCCTTGAGTGAGCAGCTTCGTCTTCTGGCCCCAAGTATGCCTCAGTCTCCACAATGCGCCCCCGGAGCTCGGTTCCATCAGCAAGTCGCCGGACAAGGACCTGTGGGCAGTGAGTCTGCTCAGGTCGCTGGGGGCCAACCCACCCGGACAGTCCCCACCTAGACCTCTGGATGCCCCTGGCATCCAGGCCCAGCCAGACCCAGCTACCTGGCGTCTCCAGTCTGCCTCTTGTGCTTTTGCTCAAAGGTCGCCAGCCCCTCCTGACCAACTCTTGTTTACTAAGGGTTCTAAGCACACCTCAGGATTCATTTGGAGTCAGAGTGCAGGCTGACTTCTAAGTCCCCTCAGTAGTGCTCTCTCCTCCCCACATCCTCTTCCAGAATTCCCTTGAGAGAACCTAGTGAGAAACAGGGCCAGCTGGTCCAGCCATGCAATGCCTAGCCTGGCCTATGATCCTGAGAACAGCCATAGTCTTCAGCCAGGGCTTGGAGAAGGAGTTCAGCATCCAGTCACATCCTCACAAGGTTTGAGGGATTATTTGGTCAGATGGCACCTTCTTCTCGGCCCAAGTAGACCCATGGTGCCTCAGGCTCAGTTGGTAACAGGCAGGGTAGAGGAAAAGAGGTAGCTGATGCTTGTCATGGAAGCCTGGAAATTCTCTCAGGAACCCAAAACACTGAAGACAGGGATGAATGTTTTAGGAGGGAAAGGCCAGGGAGTATTCCTTCACTAACTACCTGCACGCTCCCATGTCTCTGAGGGCCACACCGGGAACCCCACCTGAGCGTCTGGAGGGACCTCCTGGGGCTTTTCTGGGGAAGGGTCTGGAAAAACATCATGATCCTCAGGACAGCGCAGTCTGCTGTCCTGCCAGCACGTGGCAGCGAACCTTTTACTGGGTTTATGACCCACACCTGGGTTTTCCTTCACTGAAGAGATACACAGGCGAAAATACCTCTTTCTCTCCCAGACATCATCTTGTCTACCAATGCGGGTTCGAGTGGGCACGACGGGGAGCCAGCTGATATGCCAGGAATCTGAGTGGAGGCAGGCAGGTGGGCGGTGGCGGTGGCGGTGCTGTTGGGCCATCCTTGATTCCCTGACCTAAACCTGAGATAAACCTGCACCGTGTTGTCTATCATAGCTGTTGGTTACTATGGTGCTTCTAGAAGGAACACAGATCCTTCTTAAACAGCTTAAAACATCCTGAGAACAGAATCTCGCCCCTTCTCTAGCAGGTCAGGGTCTGTCCCTGGGACTCAGCACCAGTTCTAGCAGAGAGACTGGCTGTCCTCAGCCACGATGCCCTAAAGAGCAGCTCGTTAAAAGAGAAGGCAGGCCAGTGAATCTCTAGAACCAGAGGGCCCAGCTCAAGCTCTAGCACCTAGGAGTAGTGGGCGCCAGATGAACCCGGCCAGCTCTGCGGTGTGCCCTTCTGAAGGCTGGGCCTCAGGCAGCCCCCCTTCCACGGCACGCATGGTGGCACAGCCCAGAGCTTGGGCCTGTACAGAGCTTTGGGCACTGAGCCATGCGGTGAGGAGGCCCAGCTCTGTCAAGTGATTCAGACACCGGCAGCCTAATGGTATCCCTGGCCCCAGCCATCGGGGAACAGGATGGGCAAGAGTGGTCCCTCACAGATGCTGGGGCCAATATCCATCAACAGTCCTTGCAGACGACCTGTCCTAAGGGTATTGCAGACAGAACAGTCCCCATTTCCCTGATGGGTAAGTGTAAGAGCATACCTCTTGTTATTGCCAAAGCAGGACAGTTGCCAGGGGCCCTGCTGCCTCCACCAAGGGACACCACTATCAATATCCTTTTTTTTTTTTTTTTAAGATTTACTTATTTATCATATGTACGTACACTTTAGCTGTCTTCAGACACTCAAGAAGAGGGTGTCAGGTTTCCTTATGGATGGTTGTGAGCTACTGTGTGGTTGCTGGGATTTGAACTCAGGACCTTCGGAAGAGCAGTCACTGCTCTTAGCCGCTGAGCCATCTCTCCAACACCACTCTCAGTATTCATATTCTTTGCAGTGATATCAGACAATAGTCAAACTGTCGGGCCCATATGGGGAAGGCAGCTAGCTACCTATGCATGCACAGGGAAGGCCAAGTCAGAGATGAGACCTACGGGAACAGGACTACAGCTCCGGAACCTGCTCTTGTATTGCGTTACCTGTCCCAGAAACGCACGGGCTAAGGTGACTGCTGGCTGGTCAAAAAACTCGGGTCCTAGCCGGGCAGGGTGGTCCTCTGGGCTGGAGAAGTAGATACTCCGATGGTGGCCTGGGGTCGAAGGGGGTCTCTCTCCAGGGGTCTGCTGCTGCTCTGAGTCTGCCAGTCGCTGCTTTTTTTGCAGGATCTTTCGGGAGAGCTGTAATGGGAAAAAACAAAAGTGTCTGCCTGCCTGTCCCTCTATCTGTAAAGTGGGGTGCCCACTGTGTGTGTGAGTCATTCTGAGACATGAACAGAACCCTACGGCTAATACCACCTGGGAGGGGGGAGAGGGGCCCTTGGGACTTGGTAATGACAGGCTCTTAATGGTGAAGGACTCGTGGGCATTCTCTGCCCACAGCTGCTGCACATGGGGAAGGAGCATTAGACGTTAAGGAGTTGACATTACCAAAAGAGCCGGTTTTTCTGATTCCCAACAATCACACCATCTCCGAGGAAACTTGTTTCTGGAACCTGGTTATTTTGTTCCTAATCCTGGCCAGGACTTAAAATATAGTCAGAACCTGGGCCAGGCCTATCAGAGAAACACACTGGGTTTGTCTGAGCACTGCTCAAAAGAGAGGTCACAAGACCCCCTAGATATTGACAAGCCCTGACACACAAATGGGTGTGCCTGGAGAGGCGCACCTGCCTGGTCCCATTCTAAGTGCTCAGGTGGAACCCTGCTGGCCCCCAACTGTCCTCTGACTGCTTGGATATTAGAACAGCTAAGAACTGGGACAAAATGTCTACAGGTCTATAGGCCCAGCAGGCACTGGTCTACCAACAGCGGAAAAACAATGCAAGGAAATCTGACCACATCCTTTAGTATTGTGGTACAACAGGAGGGAATTAAAAGGACAACTGGGCAGTGGACCTGGGGCCAGGGCTAAGACCTGTCCTCAGTCCAAGCGGGGCTGGCTGGTTAAAAAGCCATTACTTTTTTAAAGGACAGGGTCCCGTGTGGACTACCCTGGCCTTGAACTCCTGATCCTCTTGCTTTCATCGACTTCCCAAGTACAGGCGTGCGCCACCACGCCGGGATAAGACCCATTATTTTTATCTGTTGTGCTGACGTCCAGGTTGGACTGAGGCTGCCAGGCTGCCGGGAATGGATGCTGACGTGACCGTCTCTGCAGCCCGACCCACTGTGCCAGCTCGCCGTGGGCTCAGACTCCGCGACGCTGCGCCCCCTCTCACCGGCGCTGGCTTCTGGCCGACCTCATGATATCCGGTCACTAGGGATTCTGCTTTGGCACTCCCTGGGCGGCGGCCTCGTCCAAGAAATGGAGACTGCTCGGTGTCGGGGAGCAGAGTGACGGACACCGGTTTTAGGGATCCTTTGCCCAGGCGCGCACTACCACGGCGCGCGGGCATCTAGCCGCCGCCAGCACTCGCTAGCCCACCGGAAGCGCAGAGAGGGCGGGGACTGGAGCCGGAGCCTGCGCAGAAGGTTTGCAGCGCGGGGGTGGGGCGAATCTGCAGAAGAGGCGGAGCGAGGAGCCTAGGGGAGGGACAGGGCGGGGCGAGTGCAGAAGCCTTCTTTACTTGCACCACTAGGATTGGAACCCAGGTTTTCTAGGTCTGGCTCTGCCCCAATGATCCGACTGCCATCAAGCCATTCTCTTTGAACTTGGACTGAATTTTCGAGGGTCCTGGACCAGAAGGCTCTGAGACCTTGGGATAGGGTGGGCCACAGAGGGTGTGTTAGGTGTTGTAGAGAAGAAATGTGAGGCCTTGGGAATCTCAGACTGAATTTTGATCCTGGAACTCTCCTTCCCCAACCTTATCTCTGGATGGTGGAACTGACCGGAAGTGGGTGCCTGCCCCATCTGGAAGCCCCTGCCCTGGATTATCACAACTGATAGGTGGAAGGAAAGGGAATTCTGCCCCTACAGTGAATCCCCACTTACATCCCTGGACCCTTGATGTCTGGACTTGCTGCGCAGAGGACTTGCCACTTCAGCTGGCTAGCTTGGAAGACAGGACCAGGGCTGCAGGGTAGCAGCTGTCCCCAGGTCTTAGCAATTACTTCTCTCGGACCTAGGCGTGTCACCCACTCTATCCGTAACCCTTCAAACGAAATTGTGCACCTGTGCAGGAGACGTGAACCTCGGATGGGAAGTGACTGGCCCAAAGGAAAGGATGGTGGAGGGGAGGGAGGTCTTGGGATAGGGCAAGCTGCTCTCCTCCTCCACCTCAGGTCAGTGACAGCCCCCACATCCAGCAGAGCCACACTGAGCCTCTTCTACCATTCTCAGGGTGATGTGGGTCTGAAGGGTTTCTTAGCAGACACAATCCTACCTTCCCCATTCACACTGCATTATTAAAATCTTTGAGGAGCTGGGTGGTGGTGGCGCATGCCTGTAATCCCAGCACTCTGGGAGGCAGAAGCAGGTGGATTTCTGAGTTCGAGACCAGCCTGGTCTACAGAGTGAGTTCCAGGACAGCCAGGGCTATATAAAGAAACCCTGTCTCGAAAAAAACCAAATCCAAAACAAACAAACAAACAAACAAACAAAGAAAAACAAACAAACAAAAAAAACAAAAACAAAAAAAAAAACTTTGAGGGCTTGTCAAAGCTGCCTTTGATTTCTGAGACCCTGACATCTGGGACTGGAGATGTTAACCAGGACAGAGCAAGAGGCCATATGCTTGTGACCCTTAGATGAACAAGGCGCTTAGCCTAAGGACTCTGGTCCTCAACTGCTTCTCCACTGGCCAGCTCAGGGACTGAACTCTGGCCCTGGCCGGGGCTCAGCCATCCCCTCTCATGGGCCTCAACTAGGACTTCCTGGGGAGGGAGCCGCGGCCTCTCTGCCTGCCTGCTGCCTGCCTGCTGCCTGCTGGAAGTCATCCAGCTGTTTGTGGCACTCTGTGCAGTTTCCGGGGGTGGGGTAGGGGCAATGTGTTGTAAATTTGAACTAACAAGGTTGGCCTTATCCAGCATAGTCGTTCCATCCAAACAATGCTTCTCTTTTCCTGTGAGGATAATGCCCCCTTCCCAACCTAGGAGGGAAACTGAGACCCTAGTTGGGTTCTGAAGACTCCTAGAGAGCTATCTCATCCCTGCCTTTGGGTCAATGACAAGCTCCTTTTGTTTGGTGGGCAGCCTGGCTTCTGCCCCAGGCAGAGACGGGGGTGGTGGCCAGCTTCTTATTCTCCAGATGTTCTGGCCGGACTGTGGGGTTGTGCAATGTCTGCCCCTCCCCCCACTTCCTGGTTTGTGGTGTGAAGCTCCCACTACAGGCTGGAAGTGCTGGGTTGGGCTTCCCTGCTGTGTTTTGCCAGCAGGCTTGCCAGGAATAGGAGAAAGTCCGAGAGGAAGGAGCCTGGGACCTCTTCTGTGCCCAGTGTCCCTTGCGCCTGCCTGTTTGGTGGCAAGGATGCCATTGGGAGATTCTTTGAAAGGAGTCAAGGTTGGGGTGGTGATGGTGTGAGCTCTTTTGATTCCCCACAGGTTGTGGGAAGAAGGTTGGAGCTGCCTCTGGGAGTGGTGGCATGGGCTGCCAGTCCCTGATAGCGCCATAGCCTTCAGTTTTACTGTGTCAGGGGCCTAACACACTGGCTCTGTCTCCTGTCTAATGTGGACAAAGCAGGAGCTGGGTTGGAGCCAGTTGGCTCCTGGTTTGGAAACTGGCACCCTTCAGCAGCTTCTCAGCAGAGTGGCTGCTGTCACCCTGGCAGGCTTCAGTGGGTCTCTGTAGCTGGGGGGACCCTTGATGGTTAGCGGTTTCTTGGGCAGAGAGGGTAGCCATCAGGCAGGCTGAGGGTAGGTATGCTGTCAGGCTGCTAGGATCTTGGCCCAGGAGCTTATAGGCCTCTTTGCTGAGTCCGATACCATGAGGAAGGGGTTTCTTCAGAAATAGCTGGGAACTTCAGGCCTTTGAAGTCTGGCCTGGGCTGAAATAGGGCTAGCCTGGCCCACTCTGTCCTCTCCCCATATAGCTGGTGTCCAGGGTCCATCTCTACATCTCTCTGTGTGGTGCCTGGAAGCTAGTCTGAAGGTGCAGGGAGTGTCCGTTTAGAGTCCTTTTGCTGCTCAGGGATCGTAGCCACACAGATATTCAACAAGACCTGGAGATGGTGTAGAAACCCGTCTATCCCAACACCTGTTCACCACTCCCAGAGTATTGGGACCTGCAGCTGACTTCTGTTCTGCAGTCAGGGAAAGCATGACAGAAGCCACGGGCTGGATTCTGTGTAATAGGTTCTTCCACCCAAAGCATAGGTCAATAGGACAAGTAGCAGGTACTGGGACTGTGGAGACTGGATAAAGGCCCGACAATTTGTCCGCATTCCTCTGCTCGCACTGTCCTGATGCCCTCCTTACTCGGGACTTCAGGATGTGTTTTGTCCTAAACCCATATGCTGAGATGGGCGTCTGTCTACAGGCACCATGCTCTCAGGAACAACGCCAGTGTGAGTGTGTGTGTGTGTGTGTGTGTGTGGACATGGAGGGGTTTGCCAGGGGTGGGGGCTGCCCGCCCCCCCCCTCTGTGGAGTGTGGGAGCTTCAAGTTTGCTGGAGCAATGAGTCCTGGAAAGCTGGTTTTCTGTCGCTGCATGCAGACAGCCTTGCCTGTGGTACTCTTGCATTGAGGATGACTCCGGGCTGGAGAGATGGCTCAGCCCCTAGGAGTGCTTGCTGCCCTTGTAGAGGACTGGGGCTTGGTTCCCGGCACACACACACACACACACACACACACACACACGGGACAGCTCACAACTGTCTATAACTGCAGTTCCAAGGGGATCTGATGCCCCTTCTGGCATCTGTGGGCACCTGCAACCACACACACAGACAAATAAATAAACATAGAATTCCTTTTGTAAGAAAAGGCGACAGACTCCTGGGTGTGTCTTCATAGTGAGTCTCCTGTAGGGCCTCTTGCAGCTGGGAGTAGATTTCTAGGCCTTAACATAGATCTAGGGTGACCCCGCAGCATCCACAGCAGGAGAGACCTACAGGCACCAGATGCCCAGCTGTGGCCGGTCCCTGATTTTCCAGAAAGGATGCTACACCCAACCCCACCGGCTAGCACACTCTGGGCATCCAGACCCTGCTTATTCCTAGCATGAGTCAAGAATGCTAGGTATGGAGACTGTCCCATCTCTGGTTTGGCATGTGTGGGCTACAGGAGCCCGGAACATCTGCACCTCGACAGCCTTCTTCTCCCTCAGCCTTCAGCCTCAGCTGAGAGCAAAGAAGCACTTCCTGTCCAGCTTACAGAGGGACGAACTGTGCCAGACGTTATACGCGAGCACCGAGGCAGAAAGGAGAGAAGAGCGCAAGCGCAGATGTGCAGAGCCGTGCTGTCACTCTGCACAATGGCTTGAGGGGTGGCAGGTGCAGTCTGACCCTTGTACCTGCTGGGAAAGAAGTAGGGGAAGGGGTAATTGCTGAGCCGCGGTTCCTGTGACGCGGTGTATCAGTGTACGAGCGTGAGTGTGCACACGTATAAATAAATGTGTGAGGGTAGAGTGTGAGCCCCTGGAAGTGCATTTTGAATAGGTGTGCGCACGTGTCTGTGTAAACAGGTGCGTGAGGGCTTGAGTGAATATTTATTAGAAAGATCAGGCGCGTGTGCACGGGGCAAGTGAGGGCTTCCGCACCCTCAGTGATGTGCCAGTGCGTGCTTTCCGAAGGGGCGTTCAATCTGGCTTTTAGCTCCTTCCCACCCTACCCTGTTGCTCTGGAGATCCCCTTCCTCCCTTCTCGAGCACAGGGGCAGCACAAGGTGAGAGGATTTTGGAAAGGCAAGCCCCGGTCAGAGGTTGTGATCTCGGTGGTCGCTGGCGAGCCCGACTTCCAGCTACAGGTGTCTCTGCGGGACCCCTGGCAGAGCGCAGCCGGAGGTCTTCCCGGAGGAGGCGCCCGGGGCTGGCAGCGGGCGGCGCGCATTCCTCAGCCCTGAGTCAGGCGGCCGCCCCTCTGCCGGGCCCGCCCCCGGCGCGCACGCCCCTCGGCCCGTGGCATTCCCAGGCGGACGGGACGGGCCAGCGCGCGGGCGGCGCAGGCAGGGACTAGGCGCGGGCGCCCTCCCGGCCGGCGGCGGCGGCGGCGGCAGCCGGTGCAGACCCCTCCGAGGACCCTGCGGCGGTGAGTGGCGGCCGGGGTCTTTGCGCGGGGCTCCGGGCGGGCGAGTGCGGGGATGGCGCTCTGGCGCGTGTCCGCCGATCTCTGGCAGTCGGTGCGCCGAGTTTCCTGAGCGCCGGCGGAGGCGGCGCGGCCCGGATTCCAGCCCGGCGCCCCACAGAAATAGCCCGTGGTCGGGTCGGCGCGGCCTGGCGGGCGGGGCAGCGGGGCAGCAGCCCCGCCGGGTCCCCGGGGCCGGGAGTCCGAGGGCCTCGGCGACCCTGAGCGGCCCCTTCGCTGCCGGCCCCTCCCCCATGTCCTCCTCGCTCCCAGGCCCCCGAAGGTGGCGTCTGAAACTCTGCGCAGGAGCGCGCGACTTCGGGCCACCGGGTCCGCTTCCTCCCACTCCCGGGAGTAACAGCGGCAGCTGCGGGCCGAGGAGCTCGGCTGGGCCTGCTCGGCCCGTTTCAGCCCGGTTTGCATCGGCAAACTCGAGAAGTGCCTCGGAAGACAAATCTCCTGCCCTGTACAGTGGCCCCGAGGGCGAGCCCGAGGCCACAGTAAGGGTCTTGAAGTAGGCCTGGGCGCGGCGGCGTGACCGCGGACCCCAAGTGCTCAGGGATAGGCGAGAGGGCCTGTCTGTCCTGCTGGGAGCACGCTAGTGGAGCTGGGTGAATGGCCAGGGGCCTCCCCCTAGGCTTTCTTTTCGCTCAGATAGTCCCGACCAGAGTTCCTGCTCCGTGTGCCTCTCGGGGTAGTGTGTCTGTCTGCGTGGGCGGGGCCTGGATCCGGAGGCCCCCCGCTCTGTCCTGGGAAAGCCCCCCCTCCCCACTTCCTGTTGAAGCTGGGAGAAGATTCTAGGATGAAACTGGCTTTTCAGGTTTAGACCAGCTAAGAAGTCGGGGCAGTCCCAGGCTAGGTGCTCCCCACCTCCATGGGGCGAGCCTCAGCCCCTTGCCCCCGCCCTTAAGCCTAGAGGATGCTGGGGAACTCAGCAGCTGGCCGGTTCTCAAGAGGTTCCAGAGGCTGAGTCCTATGCTTACCAGGGTCATTCTGGGCAATCCGGGTAAGAGGACAAGGGTGTCCGGTAGGCTCAGACTGAAGGTACAGGCAGGTTCTGGCACCGATCCACAGAACTCTTCCATGGCTGGTTAGCTCCCCTGCAGGAGCCTTACTGGGAGGTCCACTTGGGTGAGCCAGCCACAGCTCCCGTGAGGGGTCTAGTGGTGCTGGTTTGGGTCTCCCATGAAGGGACAGTCAGGGCCCTTCCCTCCGATCGCCTTAGCTCTAGTCCCCAGCGGGCCCCTTCCCTGCAAGTGAAGACCCTGCCCAGCCCCCTGCCAGCCCCAAGGGCTCTGCAGCCGCTGGAGGTAAGGATCCCTCCCAGCTCCCTGACAGACCTGGCCGAGGTGCTGAACTCCCTTGAGGCCCTGTGACCTCAGGCAGTGAAAGGCCTCTCCTGAGTCAGTCTGTAAAACTGGAGCAATTACTCCTGCCAACGGCTATACCTTCAACAGGGCTAGTTAGGCACAGGTCTGAGGCGGGCGTCCCCGGCTTCTGGTGACTGAAGCTGTTGTCACAGACTCAGGGTACCTCCTGGAGCCCCTCTAGCTTTGCCCTGCTTCCTGTGGCTCCTGGGAGGGGTTTCTGAGTCAGTCAGGACAATTCTGGGGGAACTCTGTACCCCACCCCTGCATTCAGAGACTCAGCTGGACTGCAGATTGGGGACCAGAAGTGTCCATGTTAGTGGGCATTAATCCAGAACCTGACCTACAGTTGACTCATTACTCCAAGCCCCTTTCTGAATGGCTGGCTTGGACAGGTCCCCTCTGAGCCCCATCTGGACCTGGGATTTTGACTGGCCATTAGAGACCCCTGGGCTATGGATGCGTTTGAGCTATGGGTGGTGCCTTTCCCCGGGGGTGGCTTTGCTCTCATGTGCTCTGCCATCCCTTGGTCCCTTGGGACCCAGGGCTCCTCTAGGGACTAAGCGCTCCCCACAGACTTCAGAGAATCTCTTGTTCTGTCGGCCTCTCTGAGATGGTGTCAGGCAAGGAGTGATGGGGAGGGGACAAAATCTAGTATGTACTGGGCACGGGAGAGGGCCTCGCTAAAGCTCGCCCTGCCCCACGGCCAAACGAGGAGTCAGAGTGGAGGTCCAGCGTGGCCTAATGGTTCACAAAGGGCCCAGCAAACACTCCATGCAATCCCATTGACAGATGAGGCAAAGAGGTGGGGGTGGGGTGGGGTGGGGGTCACAGTGCATGTGGCGGTGGACTAGCAGAGGGGATTAGAAAGCTGGTGGGTCCTTCCATCAGGGGCAGGCTGAGGCTGGGTTTAGAGAGAGGACAGGTATCAAGTAGGATGCTGGAGTGTATGGCGGCTCTGCTGGAGCCCACACCCAAGGATGGAGTTTCTCATCAGCCGCGGTCAAGATGTCCTGAGCATCTGTGTGTTGTGGCCACACCTTCCTATGCCCTACCTTTGCAGGGTTCATCCTCCCATCCACATCCATCTCGCACCTCTAGCTCCCACCTACAGCTCCGCTGCTTTGTTTCTGTTTGTTCGAGACAGTGTTTCATTATGTAGCCTGGACTGACTTCCCATTCAGAATCTTCCTTCTCGAGCTGAGTGCTGGGATCACAGGTGTGCAGCACCATTGCCCGGCCACACCGAAGACCAAGCTTTGGCTGTCTTCTTCCCACTCAGGCAAACGCCCTTTCTGTCTTCTTCCGCTGCTGCTCACTGAGTACCTACTGTGTGCCGGGCACTTTCTTCAGCCATTTTCAGATGAAGAAAAAAATGAAGGCTCACCAAGTGTGGTGGTGCAAGTGCTTCTGTAATGGGAGCACATCTGTAATGCGAGCACATCTGTAATGCGAGCACATCTGTAATCTCATCACTTAGGAGGTGTAGGCCAGTATGGGTACATGAGATTCTGTCTCATAAAGCCAAGAAGAGAAAGCCCAGGTGTGCTGTGTCTGTAAGGGTGGAGACAACAGTGTAGGTATAGTATAGATTTTTGACCCACATTGTTTCACCTGCCTTCCGGTTTCCTGGCTGTTCTAACTGGACTCATGAACTGGGCTATCCTGAAGGGTCTCCAGTTGTCCCACCATGGGGTAAACACCCATCTCCCCCACAACCTCCCTCTTACCCTTCACAGTCACATCCACGGGCAAACAGTGCATTCTGAGGTACGCTGCTACCTTGGCTCTGGGGCTGTCTTATCCCTCAGCCTCCACTGGAATCTCGCTCAAGGCATGGTCGCTGGACCTGACTCCACCTCAACTCCAGCCCCTCAGCTTGCTGTCCAGCACTTCCCACTTACTGTGGGTCCCTTTTGGGCGGCTCCTTATGCTTCTGGGGTGACTCATGGTGTGTCGCCCCAGGCAGTCAGTCTCTCCATGGGCTATGGTTTCCCACTGCACGGGGGCCAGCAGAGGAGAGAGTAAGGACTGTCTGGGAACAAGAGCCCACTGTGTGCCAGGAGGAGATCTAGACACTGAGCCACTGTGGGCCGGCAGCGTGCTGCTCCTTGGCCTAGACTCTTTGTCTGGCCTGGTATGCCCCTCCCCCAGGCCTTGTGAATCCCACTAGCTTGAGGCCCTATTAGGAACAGAGCTTAGGGTGGGGCAAAGCTGGGAACAGGGCACTAGGGAAGGGTGGGTGTCCTTTCTCCAAACTGCAGGCCTAGAGTTGGGCGTGTGGGTTCTCTTGTGTTTCCTTTCACTGTAGCATGGAAGGGGACTCCAGGAAAGCCAGATGTTTGGGCAGAAGCTGGTCATGGGGTAAGGCGCATGTGCTAGCTCACAGCCCTCTCAGCTTGTGCCTCTCCCCCTCACACTTGCCCGGGCTGGTCAGCTGTTCTCTCTAGGTCCTGCCAAAGGGTCATCTCCCAGAGTCCCCACGTCCCCTACTCAGGAGAACTGGCGCTTGCCACCTTGTGCTCAGTCAGGTAAGGCAGCACCAGTGGACAGCCCTGGAGGCGTGGAGAAAGCATGATGCGGACCCATATAGAAGAAAGGGAGGCCAGAGAGAGCCTTTGGTTAGGGAGGTGGAGCGGTGGATATTAGGAGCTGTTGGAAGTGGCAGCTTGCGTTCCCCAGGAAGGCACCAGTTCGATACCACCTAAAGTGCTGAGCACAGATACCCAACTTGTTGGAAAGGCCAGTGTCCAGCTCCCCCCTCTGTGATCCTGTGCCCACTCTCGACTGCGTTCCTTTCTGGAGTTCCTGGGAGGCTGCTTGGGAGGGGCCAGAAGGCAGGCTATGTACGGCATCTTCCATCTTGTCTGGTACCCAGTCCCCTTACCAGCTGGCTCAGCCCAGCTTCGGGGAGTTTGCTGCCTTCCAGGCCGCATTTTCCCAGTGCTCATAGTGAGAATGGAGCCTCTGTCTCCTCCGAGCATCGAGAGGGAGAACCCTAAGTTGAAGCCTCAGCTGGCTGGTTTCACAATTTAGAGTCTGTCCAGGTCTGCAGATCTGAAGGGCCAGGCCTTTGAGTCTTCTGCCCTCCGAGTCTCACTTCAAGGAGCCCCGCCCTCACCGTGTCTCCATCTCCTCTCTCTAGATACAGAAGGCCCTCCGCAGCCGGGTGTGGTGGCGCACGCCTGTAATCCCAGCACTTGGGAGGCAGATTTCTGAGTTCGAGGCCAGCCTGGTCTACAGAGTGAGTTCCAGGACAGCCAGGACTACACAGAGAAACCCTGTCTCGAAAAAAAATTAAAAAAAAAAAATCAGAAGGGGGCAGGGGTGAACCTGCCGAGACTGTCACATAAAGAGGAAAGTAAGAGTCCCCCAGAGGTTGAAACTTGCTTGACAGTCGAGAGCTGGGCCTTTCTGCATTGGCTGGAACTTGGCTGGCCTCAAACACACAGATATCTGCCCGCTTCTGCCTCCTGAGTGCTAAGACTAAGGGTGTGCAACCAGGTGCCTGGCTCAAATATATATACTTATTTATTTCAAGACAGGGTGTCACTGTGTAACTCTGGCTGTCCTGGAGCTCACTCTGTATACCAGGCTGGACTTGAACTCACAGAAGCCTGCCTCTGCCTCCTGAGGGCTGGTATTAAAGCTGTGTACCACCATGCCGGCCTGCCTCTCTGTCTGTCTGTCTGTCTGTTTGTCTATCTAATTAGGGGGCCCAAGGACTACTTTGTGGATTCAGTTTTCTTCTCCACCTTTTTGTGGTTTCCAGGGATTGAACTTAGGCTTGCATAGGAAGCAAGTGCTTTTCCCTTCTGGGCTGTCTGGAGGGCCAGCTTGTGTGCAAATCTTGGGGTCTTAGGTATTCAGAGTGCTTTCCCCACCTGTCCCTGCCTCACTGCCTTTTTTGGCAGTTGGCGCCACCTCGTGGTCATTCATTGTGGTTTCTGCTCCAAGGGAGTTTAGTTTAGTTTAGTTAGTTTAGTTTAGTTTAGTTTAGTTTTAGACATGGACTAACTGCATGGTCCTGGCTGACCTAGAACCCACTGTGTAAACTGGGCCAGCCTTGAACTCATAGAGATCCACCTGCCTCCATCTCCTTAGTTCTGGGATTACCTGGCACCAAGGAATTTCTCTTTGTAGAGCCCTCTGCATACAGGCGTCTGCTGCCCTAGGTGTTGCTCTGAAGCCCCAGGAAGCCGTCTCTTTCTCTAAATGTGGGGAGTCTTCTGTGTAGTTGATTGATCGTGAACTCTTCAGTGTCAGAAGTGGAAGTCAGGGAGGTTACGATGGTCTGGGACGGATGGGCTGGAGCCCTGCGCTCACAGATTTTGTCCTTCTGCTCCTGGATGTGTGAAGCCTTACAGGCCACCTGAGCTGCCTGCATCCAGATGTCAGGAAATCCTTCCTACCCGCTGCCGAACATACTGAGCCTTTCTTTATTCATGGGGATATTGCTACCCAGGCTCTAATCTTCAAGAGGGCGGCAGTCCTCTGCCATCTTGGGCTCATTGGAGGTTCATGCAGGGTCTTACCATAGATCCCTATTGTTGGAGGACCTATCTGTGGGGAGCTCAGGCACAGAGCATGCCAGCATATGTCAGGAGCCGTGAGCACCTCTGCGGGGCTTGCAATTGCGTCTGTCCCTAGGGACCTGTCAGGGTTATCACTCAGCCTGACCCTACGTCCCCAGGCCTGTCTCACGGCACCCGGAACCATGAGTGAAGCCCGGAGGGACAGTACTAGCAGTCTGCAACGCAAGAAACCCCCCTGGCTCAAGTTGGACATCCCAGCTGCCGTGCCCCCGGCCGCAGAGGAGCCCAGCTTCCTGCAGGTAAGTTCTGGCCAGGAGGAAGTTTGGAGTTTTGGGAATTCCCTGGCCAGGCTTCTCACCAGGATCCCGCTGTGTAGCCCCTGCGGCGACAGGCTTTCTTGCGGAGTGTGAGTATGCCGGCTGAGACAGCCCGAGTCCCGTCACCCCACCATGAGCCCCGGCGGCTGGTGCTGCAGCGGCAGACGTCCATTACACAGACCATCCGCAGGTACCGCACCATCCTGGCCGGTCCACAGGCCGGGGCTAGGGAGGGACCCTAGAGGTAGACACACGGAACCCCTGTTAGGTACCGGAGGCCATGGGGATGGGGCAAAGTTTCCTTCTCTGTCAGCTTTTCTTCTCCATCTTAATCCCAACAACACCTCAGTATCCTCCTGTTCTGGGGACCCATGGTTGGCCCTCCGCCTGCCTCTCCGTTCCCCGGGCGTACACCCTCCCTTCTCCCTGCTCTAACACCCTGGCTCCTCGTAGCCGGCAGGTACACTTTGGGCGTGTTCATACTCTGCCTCTCCTGAGGCCCCGGGCTGCTCGCAAGGCCCACCCACAGCGCCAGTCTCTCTCTTGGTCCTTGCTCAGGTACCTTCCGCAGGTCTTGAGTGTGTTGGTGGTTTTTGGCACGTGCATGTGATGTAGCCTCTTGGGGCTGTTGGGGGTGCTTGGCATTCCCTGGCTGCTCATGGCAGGGGCAGTGTGCTTATTTGCATGTTCAAAGGCCACAGCCACCTTACAGCTGCTGCTGCTGCTGCTGCTGAGTTCCGTAGTACCCTAGGGTGATGGCGGCTGCCTGACGCCAAGGCCTCTCTCTGGACTCAGGGTTGGGTGAGGGCCTATGGGAACCTTCTAACTGACAGGCGTGCAGAATGCTCTAGTAGGAATTGGGGTGGCCACTGTTGGAAGTCCCCTGTCCTGTCCTTGGAGTGACAGGAGGCCTGCGGCAGGGCCACTACCCAGGCTGGCCTTTGAGGGGCCTTGACTGGTAGGGGGACAGGTGACACGGCTTCCCCTTGCTGAGTCCTTCTCATGCCAGGGGGACAGCGGACTGGTTTGGCGTGAGCAAGGACAGTGACAGCACCCAGAAGTGGCAGCGCAAGAGCATCCGTCACTGCAGCCAGCGCTATGGGAAGCTGAAGCCGCAGGTCATCCGGGAGCTGGACCTGCCCAGCCAGGACAATGTGTCGCTGACCAGCACCGAGACACCACCTCCACTCTATGTGGGGCCGTGCCAGTTGGGCATGCAGAAGGTGTGCCGCCACCTCCCACAGGCTCCTCCTCCTGCTCCTCTGCCTGGGGAGTGGGGAAGGGGGCAGAGGAGGGCTGAAGAGAGAGAGTATCCCTCTGAGCCTGCCTGCGGGTGGGAAAGCAGCCACAGAGCCTTAGAAAGGCTCCTGAGATACTCCCAGCTAGGGACCCTGGGAGGAAAAGAGTCATGGTATTGTTCCAGTTCAGACTCTGGGTAGTAAATCTCAGGGGAGAAGGACCCGTCTAGGTGCCACCGATGAGCACGGTGCTCTTCGAGGAAGTCTTGCCTGGCTCCGTATACTGACTAGCATCTTCTTCAATCCCCCAGATCATAGACCCTCTGGCCCGAGGCCGGGCCTTCCGCATGGCTGATGACACCGCCGATGGCCTCAGTGCCCCCCACACTCCCGTCACACCAGGTGCCGCCTCCCTCTGCTCCTTCTCCAGCTCCCGCTCAGGTTTTAACCGGCTCCCTCGGCGACGCAAACGTGAATCGGTGGCTAAGATGAGCTTCCGGGCCGCCGCAGCGCTGGTGAAGGTAAACGCAGCGGGCCGAGCTTGTAGGTGTGGGAGCTGAGCCCGCTCTGACTTCCGGTCCTAAGGTCGCCTACTCGTCCTCAGGGTCGGTCTATTAGGGATGGCACTTTACGAAGGGGACAGCGCCGAAGCTTTACTCCCGCCAGCTTCCTGGAGGAAGACATGGTGGACTTCCCTGATGAGCTGGATACATCTTTCTTCGCCCGGGTAAGGAGAGCCTGGGGCGTCGCCCCATCTCCTCTGCCTCTGGATCTACCTTGACCTCACTTATTTGCTCAGGAAGGTGTCCTCCATGAGGAGCTGTCCACATACCCAGATGAGGTGTTTGAGTCCCCGTCAGAGGCGGCCCTCAAGGACTGGGAGAAGGCCCCGGATCAGGCTGACCTCACGGGTGGGGCCCTGGACCGCAGCGAGCTTGAGCGAAGCCACTTGATGTTGTGAGTGCACCCGGTGGGTGACAGGGAGCAGAGGGAGAATCTGCCCCGTTGAGAGCAGCTGGGCTCTCGGGATGCTGCAATGTTCATAGCGTGGACCTTGGAATGTAGCCTGACCACCGTGGGTGTGTCCAGGGGTAGGCACAACCCTACCTTGATGCCCTCCTACAGAACTCCCAGGGAGCCCAGGGGCTAGAGTCTGGATGGGAGAGGACCATGGCCCAGTTAACACTGTTGAGAGACAGAGCCTGAGTCTTGAGGCTCCCCGTGCTCTCCCTGTCAAGCTGCCAGGGCCTTATTGGTCAGGCGGAGAACGAAGAGGAACGACTTGCTGGGTATTTTCACCCCTCGGAGGACAGGAGAGACACGGAGGAGTGCTCTGGTTCTGCCCGGGAGAATAGGCAGTGTGTGGGTTCCGGGCAGGAAGTGAACACTCTGGCCCCTTCCAGGCCCCTGGAGCGAGGCTGGCGGAAGCAGAAGGAAGGCGGCCCGCTAGCCCCGCAGCCCAAGGTGCGGCTTCGCCAGGAGGTGGTCAGCGCGGCGGGACCCAGGAGGGGGCAGCGTATCGCTGTGCCAGTGCGCAAGCTCTTCGCCCGGGAGAAGCGGCCCTATGGGCTGGGGATGGTGGGACGGCTCACCAACCGCACGTACCGGAAACGTATTGACAGCTATGTCAAGCGGCAGATCGAAGATATGGATGATCACAGGTAGGCGGTGCTGGGGTAGAGGCTGAGCTGGGGGGGTTAGGAATGCAAGTCAGGACGCTCCTGATCTCACCTGGTCTCCCTTCCTCTGTCTCAGGCCCTTCTTCACCTACTGGCTCACCTTCGTGCACTCACTGGTCACCATCCTGGCTGTGTGCATCTACGGCATTGCGCCCGTGGGCTTCTCGCAGCACGAGACGGTGGACTCGGTGAGCCCTGCGTCCAGCCAACTTGGAGTCTAGGCTGTGGACGCTGTGGCCCGGCTCTGGGAGGATGGAGCCCTCCAGATTTGGTCTGATCTCACTTCTACTTTCCAGGTACTTCGGAAGCGGGGTGTCTATGAGAATGTCAAATACGTCCAGCAGGAGAACTTCTGGATTGGCCCCAGCTCGGTGAGGGGCAGGGCTGGGGGTGGAGCTTGGAGGTGCCCCGCCCATCCCGTGCTGAGGCCGCAGCCGCTGTCTCCCTCTTCCGCAGGAGGCCCTCATTCACCTGGGCGCCAAGTTCTCCCCCTGCATGCGGCAGGACCCGCAGGTGCACAGCTTCATCCTTGCCGCCCGGGAGCGCGAAAAGCACTCAGCCTGCTGCGTTCGCAATGACCGGTCCGGCTGTGTGCAGACGTCGAAGGAGGAGTGCTCGGTGGGTGTCGCTGCAACTCGGTCTGTGCTGTTTGCTCTTAATTTCAGACTTAGGCTCGCATCACCTAGTTCTTTACTGGCTTGTGGCGGTCTGTGACACCTCCCATCCTTGTCCGGCACTCCCAGCCTCGGTGGAGGGTGCTCATTTGACAAACGTGGTCTTGATTTGGGCTTGCTCCTTCAGCACGTTTGCGTTGTATCTTAAGTGGACAGTACCTCATTTTCCTCCGCCAGTTTAAAGCCGGCCGTGGTGGTGCAGGCCTGTAAGCCTAGTAGTTAGGGAGTCGAAGTAGGAGGATGGTTAAGTTCCAGGCCAGCCTGGGCTGCATTTCAGAGGCTGTCTCTATGCCTCGGTTATGCCCCTGGGCACCTTATAACCCTCCCCACGTGTTTCTGGGGTTTAACCTAATAGCCGCGTGGAGTCAGGAGTTAGTTCTGGGGCCTTAGGGCCTTTGTTTCCCGACTGTTAACTGAGCAGATGGTAGGATATGACTAGACTAGGGCTGACCCTGTGTTCCCCACAGTCTACGCTGGCAGTGTGGGTGAAGTGGCCGGTTCATCCTAGTGCCCCAGACCTTGCAGGCAACAAGAGGCAGTTTGGCTCTGTCTGCCACCAGGACCCCAGGTGCGTACTCCTAATCGCCCTCTTAAAATGCCTTTGGCTGTCTGACAGGGTGTAGAGGATTCCTTGTTTTGGGGAGGAGGGTGACATCGCCACGGGACTAAGGCTCTAACCATTTGGGTTCATGCAGGGTGTGTGACGAGCCTTCCTCTGAGGACCCCCATGAGTGGCCAGAAGATATCACCAAGTGGCCGGTGAGCTGGGGTCTCCGACTTGTTGAATGGGGAGGAGGACACACCACACTGGTCCGGGTGCTGCAGGCCCTCCTTGTTGGAGCACCCGCGTCTTCACACTGCCCCAGCCTGTGCTCAGCCTGTTGGGCGAGGCTGGCCTCTGTGAGCAAGGAGTCAGGGCAAGAGAACTAGGGGAAGACACCAGAGGTCAAATAGCATTATTCTGGTTTGCAGATGGCCCAGCCCAGGCTCTGGGTGTGACCCACTTGACTCAAGGGAGGCCCAGTTTCTATCTGGGTCTTACCTTTATCCTGGTTCCCAAAAAGGGTTAGGCCAAGAGGTGTGTCTGTGTGTGTGTGTGTAAAGCGACCCTGACCGTCTTGTTTTTCTTTCTTACCCAGATCTGCACCAAAAACAGCGCGGGGAACCACACTAACCACCCTCACATGGACTGTGTCATAACAGGCAGGCCCTGCTGCATTGGCACCAAGGGCAGGTGGGTACTCACGCATAGCTGGCTGGGGGCAGCACTTTTCTCCCTCATTAAAACCTGACCTAACCTGATTCCCAACATCAGGTAGCGAGACTGGGCCAGGGACGTGGGCGGGGCCGAGGTCCTTCTGAGTAGAGCACAGGGGCCTCCGCCCATAAGGCTGGGCACCCTCCAAACCCTGGTGTGACCCTCTAGGTGTGAGATCACCTCCCGGGAGTACTGTGACTTCATGAGGGGCTACTTCCATGAGGAGGCCACACTCTGCTCCCAGGTAGGCCTTGGGGGCACGCCCCTCTCCGCCCGAGCCCACTGTGGAGGCTGACTGGCCACTCTGCGCAGGTGCACTGCATGGACGACGTCTGTGGCCTCCTGCCTTTCCTCAATCCCGAGGTGCCTGACCAGTTCTACCGCCTGTGGCTGTCCCTCTTCCTGCACGCTGGGCAAGTGGGACCGGGGGCTGGGCCGGTGGTCTCATTCCCCAGGAAGTGTGGTGGGCTGGAGGCAAAAGAGAAGCCACCTTCTCTGCTGAGTGCCCCTCACTGCCCACAGGATCCTGCACTGCTTGGTGTCCGTCTGCTTCCAGATGACGGTCCTGCGGGACCTGGAGAAGCTGGCAGGCTGGCACCGCATAGCCATCATCTACCTGCTGAGTGGCATCACGGGTAATCTAGCCAGTGCTATCTTCCTGCCATACCGGGCAGAGGTAAGCTTCCCAGGGTGGGGACCCTCTGAGTGCCTGTGGTTAGCACCGCCCCGTCACCGGGAGGGGGCGGGGCCAGGGGCGGGGCCAGGGGCGGGACGCTGCAGCCTCAGTAGCTTACAACTTCCAACCTCCACCATCAGGTAGGTCCGGCCGGCTCCCAGTTTGGTATCCTGGCCTGCCTCTTCGTGGAGCTGTTCCAGAGCTGGCAGATCCTGGCCCGACCCTGGCGTGCCTTCTTCAAGCTCCTGGCTGTGGTGCTCTTCCTCTTTGCCTTTGGGCTGCTGCCCTGGATCGACAACTTCGCCCACATCTCGGGCTTCGTCAGCGGCCTCTTCCTTTCCTTCGCCTTCCTGCCTTACATCAGTTTTGGCAAGTTCGACCTGTATCGCAAGCGCTGCCAGATTCTCATCTTCCAGGTCGTCTTCCTGGGCCTGCTGGCCGGCCTGGTGGTACTGTTCTACTTCTACCCAGTGCGCTGTGAATGGTGTGAGTTCCTCACCTGCATCCCTTTCACAGACAAGTTCTGTGAGAAGTACGAGCTGGACGCTCAGCTCCACTGAACCAGCCGCGGACGCCGCGGGCCGCCCCGGCCTCCCAGGGTCGAACAGACGGGTGCTTCCTGAACAATGACCTCTCGTGCCTTGCTCGCTCCGGTTGAACCCTTACACTGCTGGACATTTATTACATGAGTTCCCATGATAACCTTCTAACTAGTCCCCCGACAACCACCTCAGGTGGTCAATAAATGGACTGGGAGCGTTTTAGCTGCCACTAACTTGATGGGGGTTGTCACTCTTTCCTGATTTCTGGCTGAGGCCTCCAGGAGGGGCTGTGTGGGAAGGGAGGGAGGCCTTGGACATACAATAGGACAAGTCAGTGGTTCTCAACCTGTGGGGTGTGAACCCTCTGGCAAATCTCCATCTCCAGGAATGTTTACAATTCAAAACACTAGCAAAATTAGCTATGAAGTAGCAACCAAATAACTTCATGGTTGGGGGTCACCACAACATGAGGAACTGAATTAAAGGGTCACACAGCATTAGGAAGGTTGAGAACCAGTGTTCTGAGTCAAAGCCATCTCTGACTTTGACCTGAGGTCTTGTAGGAGGGCTGGTAGCCAGGGTTGGGACATGTTGGGGTGTGCTGCTGTATCCCCACAGAGGGGAGCATCTTGTACCCCTGTAACTCATTCCTCAGATCATGCTGTCTCTTTCTACCCAGCCCGGGAGACAAATGGCTACAGGGAACCTGTGGGCGGAGGCTTGCGGCCTGTGTCACCACAGGCCCTGGGAGTGCAGGCTGCTGTTTCCTCACAGCAGAAACAAAGCTAGCTGCCCGGGAGAGTATTTCCTCCTTGCTGGGAGGCCACAGCAGGAGAGGAGGGCGGTCTGGTGGTCCCAGAGCTTAGGTGTGGCCCCTGAGACTTCAGTGCTCCCCAGTTGCAGCCTCCTCTGCCCTCACTGCCCTCGGTATGGGACAGATCCAGCTCACCCACACAGCGTTCTATGGCTTTCTGACTTTTTTTACAAGATACAAAGCAAACATGTTTATTCTGTAGGCCAGGCCCACAACCACGTAGGACCTTTGGGCCAAGTTCAAAGGAAAATAAAGGGCAGAGGAATTTCCCACCATCCGAGGGTCCCAGGGCTCATGCTGACAGCTCCACCCGGGCATTCCAGGGATGCAGCTATCCAACACTCTTTCCCCGAGAGGTCAAGCGGAGGGTGGCGCCATCTTGCTGGGACAGGTCAGATCACTGTGTCTGGAGTTCACTTTTGCCTAAGCTTCTTGATGAAGGAAACCTCATCTCGGTTCCGGATGCCATAACTGAAAAAGATTTCGGAACGGTAACGGTGCCCGTCCTGAAGAAGGCTCACCCGGGCTTAGGAGGGATCAGGAACAATTAAGTGAGGACGGCCAGGACGGCCACGCTGTTCTTCCATCCCCCACACAGGATGCCGTGAGAAGGGCGGGGCTGCTTCTCTGCCCCACATTTCATGGGAGGCCTCAAGGAAACGCCCACAGGACAGTCAATCCAGCCGGGACCCTCTTACCAGAACCATTTGGTGGGGCCCAGGGCGCCACCGAGGGGCTACAGACCCACAGACTTACTCCCTGAGCTTCTTCCTGTCCTCCGTGAGCTTCTCCCCAGCTGAGGTCAGATGGTATGTCCGCCACACGTAGGACCTGCCAGGAGGGGACTGAGGTGACCCATGCTGCCCCCAGGCGGGCGAATTGAGCGGCTGGGCTAACAGAGGCTGGCAGCACGCAGCCTAGGGCGCTCAGGGTAGCTATATACCCCTTCTAGACATTTTATCTACATGATGTAGGCCCAAGGCAGTTGCAGGAGGCGCCGACACGTCTTACTAATGAAACGAGCTATACTGAGGGATTTCACAGAACAGGATACTCGATCTGATGGAAGAGTCAGAGCCATCAGCATCCTGGTGAGGGGGGATGGCGGCCGCTGACAGGTAGGTATATACCATCTATAACTAGGGAGACATTAAGGCATCAGGCGTCTCCAAGTGACGCTATCCAGCAGTGTGGGTAGGGCCACGTCAGTGAAAGGGCATGTTTAGAAGGGACCACTGGGGCAGGACTCTCTGACGCAGAATCGCCCCATTCTGACGCGGGAAGGCTCTCATGACATGGGACTGTCACGGTATCATCGGTAGTGGGGCACAGGTGATACACACACCAGCAGCTGAGAGTTGCCTCTCTAGAGAGCCCCCAGGCAAGCCCAGGAGTGGCACAGGGAAGGTACCTCTGCCCCCCTCACCAGCTGATGTGCTGGACGCCTCCTTCCCGCTCCTGCTTGAGCTGCACGTATCTCTGGATAGCCTTCTTCAGGTCCAGGACGGTGGCATTCTGTACGACGACCACAGCTGTAACCATGGAAACATATGGGAGAAGATCCATGTGGGCGGCCACACATAAAGCCCCAGGCAATGGGAGAGAAGTCCAGGGCTCTGCCTGTTGGGCAGGGTGGCTGTCCCAGCACACCCAGGCCTGGTCTGAGTTTCTCACTGACTAGTTCTCTGCTAATTCCTTGCTGATGTGAAAGCTCAGGCTGGAAGAGCGGAAACATGGGTGTGGCTTGAATAATGAGAACCGCCCCCACAGGCTCAAATATTTGAATGTTTGCTCTTCAGTGGGACTGTTTGGGATGGGCTGGGGGAGTGGCCTTGCTGGAGGAGGTGTGGCCTTGTTAGAGGAGGCGTGGCCTTGCTGGAGGAGGCGTGGCCTTGCTGGAGGAGGTGTGTCACTGGGGGTAAGCTTTGAGGTTTCAAAAGCCCACACCACTGCAATTAACTCTCCTTCTGTCTCATGCCTGAGGATCAGGATGTAAAGTCTCAGCTTCTGCTCCAGGACCACGTTGGCCTGCCTGCTGCCATGCTCCCTGCCTTGATGGTTCTGGACTGTAGCCCTCTGCAACCATAAGCCCTTACAAGCATTTTCTCTTGTAAGTTCCCTCGAGCGCAGTGTCTCTTTACAACAAGAGAAAGTAACTAAGACAACGGTACTTACGCATTACCTCTCCATCCATCTTGCACACGCGGACAGTCATCGCCTGGCCATATTCCAGTGCGATCTGGGAGTTGACCTCTTCTAAAGTAACCTAGGGAGATGGAGATGACAATTCTTTTAACACCTGATCAACACTGGAACCCAAGCTTGCCTACTGTGATGGTTTGTATACTGGCCCAGGGAGTGGCACTATTAGAAGGTGTGGCCTTGTTGGGATAGGTGTGTTACTCTCAGTGTGGGCTTTAAGACCCTCATCTTAGCTGCCTGGAAGCCAGTATTCTGCTAGCAGCCTTCAGATGAAGATGTAGAACTCGCAGCTCCTCCTGTACCATGCCTGCCTGGATGCTGCCATGTTCCTGCCTTGCAGATAATGGACTGAACCTCTGAACTTGTATGCCAGCCCCAATTAAATGTTGTTCTTATAAGAGTTGCCTTGGGAGCTGGGCGTGGTGGCATACGCCTGTAATCCAGCACTTGGGAGGCAGAGGCAGGTGGATTTCTGAGTTCGAGGCCAGCCTGGTCTACAGAGTGAGTTCCAGGACAGCCAGGACTACACAGAGAAACCCTGTTTCTAAAAACAAAACAAAACAAAACAAAAAAAAAAAAAAAAGAGTTGCCTTGGTCATGGTGTTTGTTCACAGCAGTAAAACCCTAACTAAGACACCTACTATGTGTTAGGATTTTCAATTAACACTGGGCCTGGTGCTTCTGAGAGGCTCCAGGCCTGTACCTGGGGACCATGTTGAGGCAGGACAGGGTACAACTGACCAGCTACCCAAAGCCTGTGATAACAAAAATGTTCTTGTTTTGAGGCAGGAACCCACTGTGCTACCCTGGGTGGTCTCGAGCTCTAAATGGATCAAGCTGGCCTCGAACTCACAGAGATTCCCTTGCCTCGGCCTCCTGGGCGCTGAGATTAAAGGTCCGGGCAGACAAGAGATGTTCTAATAAAACACCGAAGGAAGTACAAATAAAGTTGTGCACCTCAGTGGGAGGGAGAGCACTTATTTAGCATTCGAAAGGCTGTAGGTTTGGCTCCCAGTTCGGTACGCACACAGACGTTAAACAAAAGCACCTTTGATTGGCAAGGTTAAACAATGCATTAAATAACTACCAAGCCACGCATAGTGAAGTTTCAGGAAAATGGAAAAGACTTGTCACACTCACACTGATCTTGAGTTAAAATCTTAGTGTTTGTTTAACTCAAACTTCACGGCTAAGAGGAAATATTCTGGGGCTCCTCACCCTAAACTTTCCGCTTATGCGCAGAAGCATCTTTCGATGGTGGGGACACCCCCCCCCGAACCCCCAGTGCCCATCACACCCCAGAGCCCGGTCTCGCACCTGGATCGGAAGGTCGCAGAGCAGCGGGTCTTGCACCACCATGGCGAGACCTTCTTGGAACACGTCCACAGCCTCGGAATGGGGCAATGTCTCCTCATCATCCTCGTCTTCCTCAGGCACCTCCGGCCGACCCTCAGCCTCCGGGTCCTCCAGGGCTGCCTGCTACTGGTCTAGTGCTGCTTTTCCGGCGTTCCTCCAGCGGATCCTGCCTTCCAGGTAGGAAGGCACAGGGCGCGTGCGCAGTGACTGTGCCCCGCCCCGACGCGATAGCTCGGCCATTGGTACACTGCGTGGCTTCCGTAACCAATGAAATGTGCGAGTCCGGGGAAGGCTGGGAGCGTGCAGACGGCACGCTATTGGCCGGAAGAGCAAGTCACGTGCGTGGTGCGAGCAGCGCGGGAGCTACGTGCTGTCCCGTCCTCCGCTGTTGAGCCTCTCTTCTGTCCCGGCTGGTCGTCAGGGAAGGTCACCACTGCTATTTGGCGCGAGACACCTGTCCCCGTGCACAGCATCACCCCTCAAGGTGACGCTGGGAGGTGGGCGCCTCCTGCTGCCTGGGGCCTGCCGTTGCCACTCCCGTGCTGTTGTCCCAGCCAGATCGCAGATTCTGCCACGGGCTGCTTTCGGGCCACTTTAAAGTAAGGGGGTGGGGTGGGGCTGGAGAGCTGGCTCAGCGGTTAAGAGCACTGACTGCTTTCCCAGAGGTCCGGTGGCTCACAACCATCCGTAATGGGGTCCGACGCACGCTTCTGGTGTGTGTCTGAAGACAGCTACAGTGTACTCAAATGAATAAAAATAAATAAATAAATAAATAAATCTTAAAAAAATAATAATAAAGTAAGGTGGAAGCCGGGCATGATGGCGCACGCCTTTAATCCCAGCGCTTGGGAGGCAGAGGCAGGTGGATCTCTGAGTTCAAGGTTAGCCTGGCCAGAGTGAGTTCAAGAACAGCCAGGGCTATACAGAGAAACCCTGTCTAAAAAACAAGCAAAACTCTGTCTAAAAAAATAAAATAACCCAACTCCAAAACAAACACACACACAAACAAAAATAATAATAAGAATAAAAAGTGAGGTGGAGCCTTGGCGTGTTGGCGCGCACCTTTAATCTCAGCACTCAGGCGGCTGCTCTTCAGAGGTCCGGTGGCTCAGAGAGTTGTACAACACAGATAAAGAAGAAAGTAGGATGAACAGGTTACATAGTGAGACCCTGTCTCAAAACAAAATAAACAGAAAATCTACAGTATATCAGTGTGGCCCTGCTTGTGGTACAAGCAGGTGGATCTCTACCTCCGAGTCGAGCTAGGTCGGTATAGCAGGGGCTACAGAGGGAAACTGTCTTAAAAAAAACAAAACAAAACCGGGCGGTGGTACCGCATGCTTTTAATCCCAGCACTTGGGAGGCAGAGGCAGGCAGATTTCTGAGTTCGAGGCCAGCCTGTCTACAGAGTGAGTTCCAGGACAGCCAGGGCTATACAGAGAAACCCTGTCTTGAGAAAAACAAAACAAAACAAAACAAAACAAAACAAATCTAGGCGGGCCACACGCTGCTCTCCAGTCCTCCAGTTCTTCCTATTGCTCTTTCACACCATCAGTCCCTGCAGTGGCTGGTATTATGAGGACACTGTGTAGGCAGCACTGACGGCTTTTTCTTTGTCTTTGCTCCCGGTTTCCCTGGATAGCTTTTAGTCACTTGTTTTACTTTTATGACAAGTCTTATGTGCATGGGTCGTTTTCCGCATGTATTTCTTCTGGGGACTATGAATCGTGTGAGTGTTAGGAATCCAATTGGGTTCTCTGGAAGTGCAGCCGCCAGTGCTCCTAACAGTTGAGCTCTCTCTCTCTCTCTCTCTCTCTCTCTCTCTCTCTTCTTCCCTCCCTTTTTCCCTCCCTCCCTCCCCCTCTGTCCCTCCCTCCTCTCTGATGACTATCCTATTTAAAACTCTAACACCCCCACATACACCCTGTGCCGAGCTTGTTGTATATCTCTAATCCTAGCACTTGCAGAGACTGAGGCAGGAGAAAGGGTTTAAAGCCCATGACAGTTGCACAGCAGAAATAAAGAAGAAAGTAAGAGGAACAGGTTACATAGTGAGACCCTGTCTCAAACAAACAAACAAACAGAGAATCTACGGTGTAGATGAATGCGGCCCTAAGTATGCACAATTTATTTCTTGTCTTTGACATTTTTGTTTGAGATATCTTCTCTCAATCGTACTGTTTCGGGCGATTTTGGCTTTATTAGTTATTTCAAGTTTTCTGCCTTCATTAGCAGAAAAGGAAAGCTAGATCTTTCCTTTCCCGTGTTTTCCTTTTTAGGCCACCATGGTTTTCATGTTTGTCCATCCTACCTCATACCTTTATCTGTATTTCTATATCTCCATATCCCCACATGCACACACATTTGTGAAGTAGCGTATCGGTTACTGAGCCTTGTGAACGTGATTATATTTGCCTTTTAGGACACTAAAGAACTAAGCATTAAAGGGACCCTGACCTATTTTGAGGGCAGAGTAGTGTGTTTGTGGTCATACTGGGTTAGTGTAGACAGAATTATGAGTGTGTCTTCACTAGGAAAATAAGCCTGACATAAGGATGTGTGTCTGGGTGTCAAGTTTGCAAGGGGTGAACTTGTATTGATAATGTTGACTGTCAACAAGACAGGGAATCACCCGTGAGACAAGTGTCTGGTGCATCTGTAAGGGGTCATTTAGATGGGTCAAGCTCTAGGCAGGCTTGGGATGGACTTTCCTAAGTCTGATTCCTTAACTACTTGGCCATTTTGGTATCTGGGATTTTCCTGATTACTTTAATTGAAATGGGAAGACTCACCCCTGAGTCGTGTCTTCTCGTGGCTGCTTAGATATTAATATAAAGCAGCCGGAGGGGAAAGGTTTTGCCTTTTGCCTGCTTGTTTTTGTGTTTTGTTGGCGAGGTTATCTACTCTTGTTTTGTCCGTGCTCTGGCTATCCTTCCTCAATGCTGGGACTCAACTTCTTCAGCTGACAACGTGGACTGAGGATAAATTGTTCTTTAGGAATTCTCATGGCCATCAGCACCAGATTAGAACTGCAAGGGCGTCCAGCTTGGACCACTGAGCTGCTACCAGGGCCTCAGCCTGTGCAGACAGCCATTGTTTGAATACCTGGACTATATTAGGCAAACCAACCCAATATCCTTGTAGCTTGACTTTTGGTTACTTCGTGGGTTCTTTTTCCTTCCACCCCTTCAGCCCTCTAGCACTAGGTAGGAACGAAAAAAGGGTAGAGGGGGGAGGGAGTGATGGTATCGTTAGACTACTTCCTGCTGATTCGGGACTTTGAGTTCCTTGAGGCACATTTCTTCAAGATCTTGGCCATCAGGATATCTAGTTTCTCTTTTTTGTCTCTTCGCACATAACCACCTAACAAACCACAACAAAACACACCCAGCAGCGTCCAACCACAAGCCAGCCAACCAGAATTCCCTTTCTCAGGGCTCTAGCATTTATACACCTTCTGAAAAGTCACCAGAATTCCACGTCACACACTCGCAGAAACCGCCTGCAGCTGGCAAAGCCACACCCCTGCCGGAGCACGAGGTCAGCTGCTGTGGTCAGGCTGAGGCAGCCCCACACCTGGGGTTAAAATGAAGACACATTCGTATAGTACTTCTGTGTTTTCAAAAAGCCAACATTCTTACTACATACCCCCATTTGAATATGGATCAGTCTATTGGTTCTGTTCCTCAGGAACCCTTGGATGTACCACCCTTCTTAAACAACAATCCCAGTGCGTGTTAGGGGACGAACACTTGACAAGGAAGTAAAAGAAATGGCGAGATGGTGCAGACCCATTTGGCCAACAGATCGAGAGCCCAGACGGCTTTGCTCATTCTGTGAACTGAGGTTTCAAGAAGCAACAAACTAGGGATGGTAATAGTAATGAGCAAAGATGGTAAGTCCTCGGAGAAGGTTTACCTCAAGACTCTGGAGTGCTTCAAGTGTGACTTATTCCTCTTATCTTTCTCAAGCGTTTCTTTCTTTCTTTCTTATTTTCAGGACAGAGTCTCATGCAGCCCGGCTGGTCACTATGTTGAGAAGAATAATACTGCATTTCTGAGCCTCCTGACTCTGGCTCCCACATGCAGGACTATAGGGTTTCTCAGTAGCTCTGGCTGTCCTGGACCTCACTCGGTACATCAGGCTGGCCCCGAATTCACAGAGATCTGCTTGCTTTTGCCTTCCAAACCCTGGGATTAAAGGCATTCATGTCTGGCCGGCTCTGTTTCTTTACTATATCTAATACTCTTGTTTTTATCTTGAAAATTATGAATGACTAATATTTTTTGAGACTGTAGAGTCTGCTTTTTTTCCCCCCTCTGGAGAATTATTTTATTTTATTTTAATTTTTTTGGGACAGGATCTCTAGCCTGGGCTGGCCTGCAGCTCACTCCTGCCTCCTGAGTTCTGGGACAGCAAGCATGGCCCACATCTGTTTTGTGCGGCTCCAGGGATTGCAGCAGGGCCTCGAGCGTGCTGGACAAGCACGCTTCCAGCCAAGCTACAGCCTCAGACCCTTGTTTTGTTTTTTAAAGATGGGTGACCCAGGATGGCTTGGAGCTCGTCATCCTGTTGCTTCAGTTTTCAGAGTACTGGGAGTACAGGTGTGTGCTGCCACACCTGGCTGTGGTTTTATAAGTGTATGTGTATATAATTATATATGTATAATTTATAAGTAATCTAGAGATCCCGTCTCCAAAAAAAAAAAAAAACCAAAAAACAAAAAAACAAAAACAAAAATCACCAGTCTCCAGAGAAATCGAGCAGACTCTACAGTCTCAATAATGTTAATCATTCATAATTTTTAAGATCAACAGAAGACTTAGTTATACACATGTGTGTATATACATATATACATATACATATATGTGTATATATATGAGACAGGGTCACACTACATTTAACTCTGGCTGTCCTGGCACTCATCATGTAGACCAGGCTGGCCTCAAACTCACAGAGATCCTCCTGCCTCTGTCTATTCAATGCTGGGATTAACGGTGTGCATCACCATGCCTGGCTTTGTTCTTGGAATGGAAGCAGCAGGAGTCTCTCTGGGGCTGTCTGGTCCTGGCTGGGCTGCTGGAGCTGGCTTGCACACTTCTAGTTCAGGGACGTTCAGACATTTAGTAGGGTTAGCTGCAGAATTTGGGGCTTCCTTCTCCGCCTTTTTACTTCTGGATTTTCCTCCTTCCTGTCTAACCATTGTGGTCTTCGAGACTAAGATTATTGGTATGGGTGGTATGGTTTGCTATCTTGTGCGTGTGTGTGTGTGTGTATGTGTGTGTGTGTGTGTGTGTGCGCGCGCGCGCCACCAATGACTGCTGTCTTAATGCAGGAAATTCCTACTTAACCACAGATGAAGGGACACTGGGGAATGCCTTTCTCATGGGATACCAGAGAAAGGTGCCTCAAGGAAGTGGAAGGTATATGTGTGTGATAGATGTGTTAGGGATGCACTGATGGTGAGAGATGTTTGTCCTCTGGTAACTGCGAAGCTGGCTGTCACTCAAGCCTTCAGTTCCGTCTCTTCACAAGGCCTGGAGTCTCAGACTTCAAGAAGTCTTGATTCTGTGCTATCCAGATGCCATTCAAGGTTTTATGACAAGGCACACACATAAGCACACAGGTGCTCACACATGACTATGTACATGTACACTCAAGTGTAAACACACGAGCACCCTTGATATACGATCTGCTTTGGTTTCCCAGTGGTCATACATATAGTAATTGTGATGGTTTGTATATGCTCGGCCCAGGGAGTGGCACTATTTGTAGGTGTGGCCTTGTTGAAGTGGGTGTGGCCTTGTTGGAGTGGGTGTGGCCTTGTTGAAGTAGGTATGGGGGTGTGGGCTTTAATACCCTAGTCCTAGCTGCCTGGAAGGCAGTATTCTGCTAGCAGCCTTCTGATGAAGATTTAGAATTCTCAGCCACTCCTACACCATGTCTGCCTGGATGCTGCCTTGCTGATAGTGGACTGAACCTCTGACCCTCTAAGCCAGCCCCAATCCAATGTCCTTGTAAGAGTTGCCTTGGTCATGATGGCTGTTCACAACAGTAAAACCCCGACTAAGACAAAAGTAAATAAATTCACGAAAAGGTGTCTTGTTTGGTCCAGATTGATTCGAGGAAGTACACAATAAAATGGCACTGAAATGTCTTTGTTTATCAGCCTTGCAAAGATGAATGGCTGACAGTGGAGGCTGGCAGGACTGCTTAGCAGGGGAACACCGCCCAGCCTGCACCACGCCTGGCTCCAGGCGTTGCAACAGACACCCCGTGAGGTTTACACCTGGCTAATCAGACTAGGGCCTTCTCACATCAATATTAGTAGTAGAAGCTGGTATAGTATATTTTTGAAATTACACTTAGCTGGGCGGTGGTGGCGCACGCCTTTAATCCCAGCACTTGGGAGGTAGAGGCAGGCGGATTTCTGAGTTCGAGGCCAGCCTGGTCTACAGAGTGAGTTCCAGGACAGCCAGGGCTACACAGAGAAACCCTGTCTCAAAAAACCAAAAAAAAAAAAAAAAAAAAAAAAAAAAAAAAAAAAGAAAGAAAGAAATTACAACACTTAAAGTTTTTGTGTGTGTGTGTGTGCCAGCCCTGGTGTGTGTGTGTGAGTGTGTGGTGTGAGTGTGTGTGTGTGTGTGTGAGAGAGAGAGAGAGAGTGTGTGAGTGTGGGTGTGTATGTGTGTGTGAGTGTATGTGAGTGTGTGAGTGTGGGTGAGAGAGTGTGAGTGTGGGTGTGTGTATGTGTGTGTGAGTGTATGTGTGTGTGTGAGTGTGTGT